>JAHBBA010000851.1:0-12880 GCA_018806925.1 Skeletonema costatum | reverse complement strand
TATGTACCTAACAAAAACCTTTTACCTCTAAGTTCATTATTCTAGGTGTAGCTATTTTCATCTAGGTAAGAAGAGTAGATACCTGTTTCACTGTGAGGGCTCGAGAATCAAGAAAAGAAAGCCTTGAAGAAATAATGTGGAATATTTAGTTGTAAACGCGAACCAAGGAAGAATAGGCCTAAGTAAGTATGTAGGAATTTACCTACCTTCCTTCACGATCGTGAAAACTTTTCACGATACCTATCCTCTGAGGTGGTGACGTGTTGATCTGTCTCACGTCACCATTGCTTCGCTCAAAAAGCGAACCACCCGCCTCACCCTGGGCGGCGAAAGTTGTTGTCCTTTGTATTCTCCAACGACCTAATGACGGTTCCCCTTCTTTTCTTCAAGTGTGGGTTAACCCTTAATTTTGCACGTCGTAACTCTCAAGAGACAAATTTTATAAGTCATACTTGGTGCCACAATTAATCTAATGTGTTCTGTAGCATTCTAAGAATGTCAATCAGTACCGTGTGAGTCAGTAAGTGTATCATGGTACTCATATCACGAGAAATCACTAGGCACAAGTTACTTGAGCGGTGTTCAGTTCTCCGGCTTTATTAGTATGAATAGCCTCGCTCTCGCATATCCTTTTCGTATATTCCTTGAGTCTTGGATTCTGCGTGTAGACGGTATCTCACTGTATCTGCGTGATAGGTAGCCTCCTTGCTTCCGTCAGATTCCTCAACCTTTCACACCTCGACACTTGACAGTGATAGATATTCGACTCTGACCACCAACTTCCATTTTACCCGCAGAGACCAGCCCAGAAAACACAGTTCACCGACACAGACCTACACAGACCACAGGACTACAGACATCCCAACTGACCTCTTGTGAAGTCAAGACGAGAACTCATCAACCCAAGCAAGGTCCACCCTAGCCCCACACACGTGACTTACACATCAAAGGCTTAAATTGCAAACCCGTCCATCATGAACACTGAACTCGAACGCCAACGTCAACTCTTCCTCGCACAAGCACGTGCCCACGTGCAACGCCAACACCTCCAACAAGAACACGAATTATCCGCCATGGCAGCAGCCGAACAACGTGCTGCTACATTAGCCGCTCATCAACAGCAACAGCAGCAGCATGCAGCAGCCTTCGCATCCGCACAATATCAAGCGGCTGCCATGGCCGAACTCGATTTTCTAAGTCAGTTACGTCAAGAAGAGGAGGAAAAGAATAACTTAATGACGTTGATGGAACAGCAACAGCAGCAGCAGCAATTGTTGATGCAGCAGGCGGTTCGTGAGCAGCAGGAACAACGTCAGCTTCGTGAGCAACATCAGCAGCATCATGCTGCACTCAGTGGTGGCGGCGCCGATGGTGGTTATGGATATCATAATCAAATGAGCGCTGCCCTTCTCCGCGCCCATCATCATGGTATGAATAATCCCTCTGCCGCCGCCGGTGCATCATCTTCCCCACCCCAATCATCCCCGGGTGTCGATGCCGCCAATACCCTCCGCGCCGAAACTATGGAACACATTATTGCCCTTCAAGAAGCACATCAACATCGTCAGGCTGCTGCCCAACACCAGCAGCAGCGTTTGATTGGGTATAATGAATTGGAACAATTGCAAGAATTGGAAACAATTGCGTCAACTTGAGGTCATGATGCAACATCAGGAACAGCAGCAACATTATCAACAACTTCAGCAACAACAACAGCTCCAACAACAGCAACAATACATGCAGCAGCAGGGTGGTGGAAACGGCATCATTATAGGCAACGGAGGTGGAGGAGGAGGTCTCTTCCCAACATCCACAACAACTACCCCCCACAACATCCACCTCCACTCATCGACTTCTTCCACCACCCCTCAGCGCCAACAACGTCAAAGAGAAGTAGTTGAAAATCAAACCCTTCGTGCACAACTTCAACGTCGTATTCTGGAAGAAGAAATATTGGGGGCTCGTTCGGCCCTTTCTGCGTATAATAATGGTGGTACTACTGCTACTACTGCTACTGCTACTGCTGTGGATCGAACTACTTCAAGTGAGGGTGGATTAGGTGGAGGTGGAGGGGGTACTACTAGTGGACAACAGCAACAACAACAGCAGCAACGAACAAGTAGCAATGATGTACATCGATTGCAAAATATTCTATTGCAGCAGGAGTTACAGTCACATCAATTGCCGACTTATTTGTCGTTTGGGGATAGTACTCCTTCTGCGGCTCTTAGTACTAGTGTTGGTGGAGGTGGTGGTGGACTTGGTATTACAGCAGTCAACAATGCGAGTAGTAGTAGTGGTGGACTTATTGATAATGTAAGACTTGGTGGTGGTAGACTTGGAATGGAATTTTCATCACAGTTACGAAATTCTGCTGCAACTAATAGTATATCTGCGGTTGCAGCTGCTCAAGAAGCTGCAGCTGTGGCGGCTACGAGTAGTATACGGAATGAACAGTTATTGAATCATACGACTACTGCTGCTGCATCGGCGTTGCAACAGCAGCAACTTCCAGAGAATCACATGTCTTCTTCCGTGGGAGTATCATCGACACCACCCACCATGCCAAGCAGCACTGGGGATGTTACTACCAGCAACAGCAACAACTTTTCACACGATGAAACAATCATTTTCGAAATTTCTCCACCGTGGTTATGTCACATGTACCAGAGGTTACTCCCTATCTCATTGAATTGATCCCAGATGTCATGGCAGGGTTGGCTGCTTCCTCTTCTAACAATACTGCCACTGAAGAAGACAATCAGAAATCAACACAAGAGCAGCAAGAACGCATGGAGGCATCCGCCAACAAATTCCCAACAGTTGTAGATGCCACCTTGAACGAATTGAAAAAATTTGCAACGCAATGCTTGCTTTAATGGAATTGGAAGATTTGTATGGTAGAGTGACAAATTGCATTATTGCGATTGAACCGTATACACTCAAGTTTGGCAGTGGAGGAGGAGGGGGTGGTGATGATGTTGCCAATGCTGCTGGATTTTTTCAGGCTCAGGCAATCTTGATGCAAAGTAGGATCAACATCAACAATCAAGTAGTAGTAGGGTATGGTGATACTACCACGGAAGAGATGGATGAGGAGGAACTACCCAGTCAACATTCGATTTTGATGGCATTGGCAAAGAATCGACACAAACCACGGTACTAACAACAACAGCAATAACAACAACAAGGTTGGTGTGAAAAAGGCAGCAGCAGCACCAAAGCAACGAAAGAAACGTCTACCCAAGAAAAAGGCTCCTCCATCCGAAGACACAATGAGTATCATGGAGTTGTATCGAATGGAGAAGAAGATGAAACGAAAGTTGGCGAGGAGGAAGGCGAAGGAGGAGGGAGAAACTGCGTCGGCAAGAGGAAGAAAAGGAAAAGGAGGCTGCTGCTGCGTCTACTACGATTGTGATCAAGCATAACTTGTTATCGTCGCCTTACAAGATTGCCAAGGAGGAGGAAGTGGAGGATGTCAAAATGGAAGATAATGATGAAGTGAAAGAAGAAGAACAACAACAAGACAAGGAAGAAGGTAACGTTGCTGACGCTACTGCAGAAGAAGCTACATCCGAAAAGGCGGAAAAGGTAGCCCTCAGTGAGAGGAACCAAATGAAGCGTCATCGTCGGGCAATGGTGCTACCTCCGTTGAATGGGAAGGTATCCTTCACCACGAATAACAGTGACAAGAAGGGAGCCGACGACAAGGTTGCTACCGCTGTCAATGCAGCTGCTGTTCCTCCTACTAGTCCTCAGAAAAGTGTTGGAAAAGTCGCAAGGAATTGAACAAAACGAAGGACAAGAGTATACGGTTACAAGATGGAACTTTATTGTTTCAGCCTTCGTCTCCTCTTTGCGTCTTCTGTAATGTCAGCATCGAGGAATGATTCATCATCTAAAGGCAGTGTTAAGCCTGCGTCTCCTACTTCTTCGGTGGCTGCTGCTGCGACTACGGTGAAGGATGATGCTTCTCATGGAAGTCGCAAGTCCGAATCTCCTCCGCCTGGTACTGCTCCTGATGCTAGTAATGATGGCACAGACTCAAAGGTTGGTAGTATGACAAATCAAGACAATGATCGTTCGTCATTATGCGCTGTGAACGACAAAAATATTGCTGGACGGGGATGATACAAGAAATCAGTCGGAAAAGGCATCTCCAGACGACAATGATGGAGAAAATGATGGCAGCAGCATGGATGTTGATGCCGACAATGACGACAATAGAGCAGATGTTGCAAATGTCTTGTTAGGTTTGATGGGGAGATGAGGTATAGTAGATCTTGTCCTTTTGTAATTGCATGGTGGACAAGAAAATAAGTAATAACATCATTTTAGTGATATTTTAGCCAAGAGGATCAAGACTCGATGAATACGGCGGAACAATCAAGTCTACCAGTGAAGGAGATGATGGGCAAAAGATTGTGACTTGCCGCAAAATGGAGACCTACATCCTACATGAGCCATACAACGATGAGTGACTGTCAATTTCGATCTACCCAAAGTCAGCACATAGAGCACTATTGGATGATGTTGAGGCGCAAGGGGATTCACAACGGCGAGCAACGAACATGTAGAGAAGGAGGCTCCACCAACCAGGGGCCGTGTTGATTTGATTTGCCGAATTGCACACCCGTAAAGATGAAGATGCAAACGGCTCTCATGAGAAAATACAACAATTCAATTTGCAGCCGTTCATACCACATACTTAGTTTACTGTATGTATGGTATTTAATTTAATCACTCTTTTCCACCGTTTCATTTTCTCTTACTGCAAAGCGGGAATTAAAAAAAAGTCCAAAATCGAAAGAGTCGACCCTCGCTGAGAAAGAAACGGCCTCTTCTTTTTGTAATACGCACCACTCACCAAAAAACCATGACGAACAAATGGATGACTAGCGGAGCATCGCGGCTCAAAGCCAACCTCAACCGTTCCTTTGGTGCACGAAGAAATCCAAAAGCAAAAGGCAGCAGCGAGTGCGACGCCCCATCCCAGTTTCGTCGTGGCAGCAACGGCAAAAACAAGCGCCGTGGCATCATCTTTCCTCGCTGTTCAAGAAAAAAGAACCATGGCAAAGGTAAGTTGTTGGAAGTTTTAGGGTTAACAGAGCGAGGGGGTTAACCATTTGTCCGCTCGCTCCAACTCAATGCGAAATATATCTTGCTACTCTATAATCTAGCGGCGATACGATCGAGCGGGGTAGTAACTTGCCAAAGCGTTATTCATATTAGCTCAACGATCGCCGTCCTTAGAGAAAACCTATTAAATACAAATGTCCGTGGCGGCACACGATTCCCGATTCCTCAAGCGATTTTAGGGTTACTGTCGAGAGACTTGAAGCAGCAACAACGTTGAGCCTTGTTCGCCCCTAGCCGAGCACCGGTTTCGCACCAATACAAGAGAGATCGTATCTTATTTTACTGAATTCCGGCGCTTCAAAACCGCTGCGACCAAATGAAACCCCTCGAAAACTGTGTTTGGCCTAAGTATTTCTGTCCTTACCAGGTTCTCCGTGATAGACGTTCTTGTGAAAAAGCCTAACATTTTATTTGCTTCTCAAACCGCGATACAGGACGAAAAACACCATCAACAAAGAGAGTCTTGAAACCAAAAACTTTCAAAACTGCCCTTGAAAACACCTCCTGAACACACCATTTACCATGACAGCTCTGGTAGGAGGATATGAGGACATGATGAACGGCCGGGAGCAGCAGCAGCAGCAGCAACAAACAGCGTCATCCAAACGCACAGCCGGATCGTCTTCCACGCGCAACAGCTGCTTCTGGACTTACTGGAGGAGGACAATCCGCCGTCGGGGCCTCCATCCAACTTCTTCTCAACAAGCTACAATGAAACCCGCTTACCTTCTCAGCAACAACAGCGGTTTGCACCGTGTGTTATGCCGGCCTACAATTACATGCGGCGGTATCACGATTTGCATCATAACATTACCGGTGGCACACATAACCGTTGAAGAGGAACTGATGCAAATGCGTAGGTGAGGGGAGGAGACCACTGTGGCGCCGCGCAGCATGCGTTGGCACATATGAGAATGATTCCCTCCCATGGCTATGTCATCTAATGGGCAGTGGGACCACGTCCTTCCTCCTCGCGGGCCGATCATCGTGGGAGGTGTAGGCACATTCAAAGAGGATGGCAACGTGGATGAGTGACGGACTCGCATTGTTGGCCATGGCTGGTCCGCATCAGAATACAATTGAACGAAATCATCACTCTTCCCCTTTCCGTATCACATTGATATAGTTGCATCAGCAGCACGTCGGTGAGCCTATTGTATGTTTTGAAGCAATTCTGCGTCAGTTGGAATTCATCCAGGGCTTTCGGTGGTGGGAAGTCGTATCTGTGTAGCAGTAGGTTGAGGATGCGAAATTGATGTTGTTGTGCAGTTCCGTCTGACTCATACACAGCCGAACCGGAACTGTCTTGAGGAAAGTTGAGTTGCGTTGATATAAAGTAGGATGAGATCCTATACAAATCATTTTGATTGGTTGCCCTCCTCTCAAATGCCGTATGCGTTGGTATTATTTCTCACAGTTTTCTGCTTGTGATGAATTCCAATTGGACGCAATTGCTCACACTCATGGTCCACGACGTGCCTGTGCTTCTTGGAGAGGCGATGGATGTGTTTCAATTGAATTCTGTTGGCGGAAGGCGGTGTCGATCATCCGAATTGCCCATCCTCCTTTGAATGTGCCTACACCATCCCACGATGATCGGGCCCGCGAGGAGGAAGAGCGTGGTTCCACTGCCCGTAGCTGACACATCGCCAGTGGGAGGAATCATTCTCCTGGAAGATGCCAACGCAGCTTGCTGCGGCGGTGCCAAGGGTGGTCTCCTCCCCTCATCCTACGCATTTGCATCAGTTCCTCTTCACGGTTATGGTGTGCACCGGTAATGGTTATGATGCAAATCGGATACCGCCGGCATGTAATTGTAGGCCGGCATACCACCACCGGTGCAACCGCTGTTGTTGCTGAGAAGGTAAGCGGTTTATTGTAGCTGTGTGAGAAGAAGTTGGATGGAGGCCCCGACGGCGGATTGTCTCCTCCAGTAAGTCCAGAAGCAGCTGTTGCGCGTGGAAGACGATCCGGCTGTGCGTTTGGATGACGCTGTTGTGTGCTGCTGCTGCTGCTGCTCCCGGCCGTTCATCATGTCCTCATATCCTCCTACCAGAGCTGTCATGGTAAATGGTGTGTTCAGGAGGTGTTTTCAAGGGCAGTTTTGAAAGTTTTTGGTTTCAAGACTCTCTTTGTTGATGGTGTTTTTCCGTCCTGTATCGCGGTTTGAGAAGCAAATAAAATGTTAGGCTTTTTCACAAGAAACGTCTATCACGGAGAACCTGGTAAGGACAGGAAATACTTAGGCCAAACACAGTTTTCGAGGGGGTTCATTTGGTCGCAGCGGTTTTGAAGCGCCGGAATTCAGTAAAATAAGATACGATCTCTCTTGTATTGGTGCGAACCGGTGCTCGGCTAGGGGCGAACAAGGCTCAACGTTGTTGCTGCTTCAAGTCTCTCGAAGTAACCCTAAAAATCGCTTGAGGAATCGGGAATCGTGTGCCGCCACGGACATTTGTATTTAATAGGTTTTCTCTAAGGACGGCGATCGTTGAGCTAATATGAATAGACGCTTTGGCAAGTTACTAGCCCGCTCGATCGTATCGCCGCTAGATTATAGAGTAGCAAGATATATTTCGCATTGAGTGGAGCGAGCGGACAAATGGTTAACCCCCTCGCTCTGTTAACCCTAAAACTTCCAACAACTTACCTTTGCCATGGTTTCTTTTTTCTTGAACAGCGAGGGAAGATGATGCCACGGCGCTTGTTTTTGCCGTTGCTGGCCCACGACGAAACTGGGATGGGGCGTCGCACTCGCTGCTGCCTTTTGCTTTTGTGATTTCTTCGTGCACCAAAGGAACGGTTGAGAGTTGGCTTTGAGCCGCGATGCTCCGCTAGTCATCCATTTTGTTCGTCATGGGTTTTTTGGTGAGTGGGTGCGTATTACAAAAGAGAGGCCGTTTCTTTCTCAGCGAGGGTCGACTCTTTCGATTTTGGAACTTTTTTTTAATTCCCGCTTTGCAGTAAGAGAAAAATGAAACGGTGGAAAAGAGTGATTAAATTAAATACCATACATACAGTAAACTAAGTATTGTGGTATGAAACGGCTGCAAATTGAATTGTTGTATTTTCTCATGAGAGCCGTTTTGCATCTTCATCTTTACGGGTGTGCAATTCGGCAAATCAAATCAACACGGCCCCTGGTTGGTGGAGCCTCCTTCTCTACATGTTCGTTGCTCGCCGTTGTGAATCCCCTTGCGCCTCAACAATCATCCAATAGTGCTCTATGTGCTGACTTTGGGTAGATCGAAATTGACAGTCACTCATCGTTGTATGGCTCATGTAGGATGTAGGTCTCCATTTTGCGGCAAGTCACAATCTTTTGCCCATCATCTCCTTCACTGGTAGACTTGATTGTTCCGCCGTATTCATCGAGTCTTGATCCTCTTGGCTAAAATATCACTAAAATGATGTTATTACTTATTTCTTGTCCACCATGCAATTACAAAAGGACAAGATCTACTATACCCTCATCTCCCCATCAAACCTAACAAGACATTTGCAACATCTGCTCTATTGTCGTCATTGTCGGCATCAACATCCATGCTGCTGCCATCATTTTCTCCATCATTGTCGTCTGGGAGATGCCTTTTCCGACTGATTTCTTGTATCATCCCCGTCCAGCAATATTTTTGTCGTTCACAGCGCATAATGACGAACGATCATTGTCTTGATTTGTCATACTACCAACCTTTGAGTCTGTGCCATCATTACTAGCATCAGGAGCAGTACCAGGCGGAGGAGATTCGGACTTGCGACTTCCATGAGAAGCATCATCCTTCACCGTAGTCGCAGCAGCAGCCACCGAAGAAGAAGTAGGAGACGCAGGCTTAACACTGCCTTTAGATGATGAATCATTCCTCGATGCTGACATTACAGAAGACGCAAGAGGAGACGAAGGCTGAAACAATAAAGTTCCATCTTGTAACCGTATACTCTTGTCTTCGTTTTGTTCAATTCCTTGCGACTTTTCAACACTTTTCTGAGGACTAGTAGGAGGAACAGCAGCTGCATTGACAGCGGTAGCAACCTTGTCGTCGGCTCCCTTCTTGTCACTGTTATTCGTGGTGGAGGATACCTTCCCATTCAACGGAGGTAGCACCATTGCCCGACGATGACGCTTCATTTGGTTCCTCTCACTGAGGGCTACCTTTTCCGCCTTTTCGGATGTAGCTTCTTCTGCAGTAGCGTCAGCAACGTTACCTTCTTCCTTGTCTTGTTGTTGTTCTTCTTCTTTCACTTCATCATTATCTTCCATTTTGACATCCTCCACTTCCTCCTCCTTGGCAATCTTGTAAGGCGACGATAACAAGTTATGCTTGATCACAATCGTAGTAGACGCAGCAGCAGCCTCCTTTTCCTTTTCTTCCTCTTGCCGACGCAGTTTCTCCCTCCTCCTTCGCCTTCCTCCTCGCCAACTTTCGTTTCATCTTCTTCTCCATTCGATACAACTCCATGATACTCATTGTGTCCTTCGGATGGAGGAGCCTTTTTCTTGGGTAGACGTTTCTTTCGTTGCTTTGGTGCTGCTGCTGCCTTTTTCACACCAACCTTGTTGTTGTTATTGCTGTTGTTGTTAGTACCGGGGTGTTGTGTCGATTCTTTGCCAATGCCATCAAAATCGAATGTTGACTGGGTAGTTCCTCCTCATCCATCTCTTCCGTGGTAGTATCACCATACCCTACTACTACTTGATTGTTGATGTTGATCCTACTTTGCATCAAGATTGCCTGAGCCTGAAAAAATCCAGCAGCATTGGCAACATCATCACCACCCCCTCCTCCTCCACTGCCAAACTTGAGTGTATACGGTTCAATCGCAATAATGCAATTTGTCACTCTACCATACAAATCTTCCAATTCCATTAAGCAAGCATTGCGTTGCAAATTTTTTCAATTCGTTCAAGGTGGCATCTACAACTGTTGGGAATTTGTTGGCGGATGCCTCCATGCGTTCTTGCTGCTCTTGTGTTGATTTCTGATTGTCTTCTTCAGTGGCAGTATTGTTAGAAGAGGAAGCAGCCAACCCTGCCATGACATCTGGGATCAATTCAATGAGATAGGGAGTAACCTCTGGTACATGTGACATAACCACGGTGGAGAAATTTCGAAATGATTGTTTCATCGTGTGAAAAGTTGTTGCTGTTGCTGGTAGTAACATCCCCAGTGCTGCTTGGCATGGTGGGTGGTGTCGATGATACTCCCACGGAAGAAGACATGTGATTCTCTGGAAGTTGCTGCTGTTGCAACGCCGATGCAGCAGCAGTAGTCGTATGATTCAATAACTGTTCATTCCGTATACTACTCGTAGCCGCCACAGCTGCAGCTTCTTGAGCAGCTGCAACCGCAGATATACTATTAGTTGCAGCAGAATTTCGTAACTGTGATGAAAATTCCATTCCAAGTCTACCACCACCAAGTCTTACATTATCAATAAGTCCACCACTACTACTACTCGCATTGTTGACTGCTGTAATACCAAGTCCACCACCACCTCCACCAACACTAGTACTAAGAGCCGCAGAAGGAGTACTATCCCCAAACGACAAATAAGTCGGCAATTGATGTGACTGTAACTCCTGCTGCAATAGAATATTTTGCAATCGATGTACATCATTGCTACTTGTTCGTTGCTGCTGTTGTTGTTGCTGTTGTCCACTAGTAGTACCCCCTCCACCTCCACCTAATCCACCCTCACTTGAAGTAGTTCGATCCACAGCAGTAGCAGTAGCAGTAGTAGCAGTAGTACCACCATTATTATACGCAGAAAGGGCCGAACGAGCCCCAATATTTCTTCTTCCAGAATACGACGTTGAAGTTGTGCACGAAGGGTTTGATTTTCAACTACTTCTCTTTGACGTTGTTGGCGCTGAGGGGTGGTGGAAGAAGTCGATGAGTGGAGGTGGATGTTGTGGGGGGTAGTTGTTGTGGATGTTGGGAAGAGACCTCCTCCTCCACCTCCGTTGCCTATAATGATGCCGTTTCCACCACCCTGCTGCTGCATGTATTGTTGCTGTTGTTGGAGCTGTTGTTGTTGCTGAAGTTGTTGATAATGTTGCTGCTGTTCCTGATGTTGCATCATGACCTCAAGTTGACGCAATTGTTCCAATTCTTGCAATTGTTCCAATTCATTATACCCAATCAAACGCTGCTGCTGGTGTTGGGCAGCAGCCTGACGATGTTGATGTGCTTCTTGAAGGGCAATAATGTGTTCCATAGTTTCGGCGCGGAGGGTATTGGCGGCATCGACACCCGGGGATGATTGGGGTGGGGAAGATGATGCACCGGCGGCGGCAGAGGGATTATTCATACCATGATGATGGGCGCGGAGAAGGGCAGCGCTCATTTGATTATGATATCCATAACCACCATCGGCGCCGCCACCACTGAGTGCAGCATGATGCTGCTGATGTTGCTCACGAAGCTGACGTTGTTCCTGCTGCTCACGAACCGCCTGCTGCATCAACAATTGCTGCTGCTGCTGTTGCTGTTCCATCAACGTCATTAAGTTATTCTTTTCCTCCTCTTCTTGACGTAACTGACTTAGAAAATCGAGTTCGGCCATGGCAGCCGCTTGATATTGTGCGGATGCGAAGGCTGCTGCATGCTGCTGCTGTTGCTGTTGATGAGCGGCTAATGTAGCAGCACGTTGTTCGGCTGCTGCCATGGCGGATAATTCGTGTTCTTGTTGGAGGTGTTGGCGTTGCACGTGGGCACGTGCTTGTGCGAGGAAGAGTTGACGTTGGCGTTCGAGTTCAGTGTTCATGATGGACGGGTTTGCAATTTAAGCCTTTGATGTGTAAGTCACGTGTGTGGGGCTAGGGTGGACCTTGCTTGGGTTGATGAGTTCTCGTCTTGACTTCACAAGAGGTCAGTTGGGATGTCTGTAGTCCTGTGGTCTGTGTAGGTCTGTGTCGGTGAACTGTGTTTTCTGGGCTGGTCTCTGCGGGTAAAATGGAAGTTGGTGGTCAGAGTCGAATATCTATCACTGTCAAGTGTCGAGGTGTGAAAGGTTGAGGAATCTGACGGAAGCAAGGAGGCTACCTATCACGCAGATACAGTGAGATACCGTCTACACGCAGAATCCAAGACTCAAGGAATATACGAAAAGGATATGCGAGAGCGAGGCTATTCATACTAATAAAGCCGGAGAACTGAACACCGCTCAAGTAACTTGTGCCTAGTGATTTCTCGTGATATGAGTACCATGATACACTTACTGACTCACACGGTACTGATTGACATTCTTAGAATGCTACAGAACACATTAGATTAATTGTGGCACCAAGTATGACTTATAAAATTTGTCTCTTGAGAGTTACGACGTGCAAAATTAAGGGTTAACCCACACTTGAAGAAAAGAAGGGGAACCGTCATTAGGTCGTTGGAGAATACAAAGGACAACAACTTTCGCCGCCCAGGGTGAGGCGGGTGGTTCGCTTTTTGAGCGAAGCAATGGTGACGTGAGACAGATCAACACGTCACCACCTCAGAGGATAGGTATCGTGAAAAGTTTTCACGATCGTGAAGGAAGGTAGGTAAATTCCTACATACTTACTTAGGCCTATTCTTCCTTGGTTCGCGTTTACAACTAAATATTCCACATTATTTCTTCAAGGCTTTCTTTTCTTGATTCTCGAGCCCTCACAGTGAAACAGGTATCTACTCTTCTTACCTAGATGAAAATAGCTACACCTAGAATAATGAACTTAGAGGTAAAAGGTTGTTTGTTAGGTACATAT
>JAHBBA010000844.1:0-153139 GCA_018806925.1 Skeletonema costatum | reverse complement strand
TGGAAGATACAAACTTTTGGTTCGTTTCGTAGACTCCAGTGTCTTCGTTTGGATCGTGATTGCTGGCAAAATGGTACGATGCAGCTGCGAATGTGTGCTCAACTTCTGGATTCATCTCATTGTCGGTATTGTTTGCGTTTTCTTTGTCTTCCATAATGACTGGTTGTGGGCACTCTGATGGCCGTGTCACATTTGCGTATGCAGGATGTCCCGACTCTGTTACAAACCAATCCATCAATTGCATCATCTTTGAAATATCAAGTTCCGCGCGTTTTCTCACCAGTTCCTTCTGTTTTGGGGTCATTCGGCCGTTCAATACAACGTATACCATTGGATTTGATCCTATCTTGAGAAAGTGATTCATCACGGAACCTGTATGTGTCAAGTCCATCTCAAAGAAACTGTAATGCCCTTTGATGGATTTGTGAGCCCCGGCAGAGTATGCGAAGAGGTACGCATAAGGACGTATTGGCGCAAGCAATGCACACATTTCTTCTGTGATGTCATCATTCTCTAGTATGCGTGTTGGCACCTGCCCGATGGCAAATCCATTGGCGATAGCATGTTTTGGGGGGTTGTCACTCTCCTTGACCTTCATCGAGTTGTAGCAGTTGCTGCATGTGCTGTAGTGTACATCACCTGTACTAGCATTGGTTGTCTTTGTCGCTCGCGGAGATAGTAACAACCCCTCTAATCCCTCGACTTCGTACTGCTTGATCAGCTCCGCATGTAGTTCCATGTCGTAAAAAGAGTTATATCCCTCAATGCTGAACTTTGATTTTGTGGCCAGCACAGCCTCCTTGTCAACTTTGTGCGTGGTCTCACATCCAATTATGACTCTATCGCAACTGAGGCACACAGGAAGACAAAACGCATCCACTCTCCCTTCCACCTGCATCGATTTCTGATCGCATTTGATGGCATGTTTCAACGATTCTCTGATCTCAATTGGAAGCTTGATGTCTGCTTGGTTAGATGTAGATGTAGATGTAGATCTAGTACTACGATTACAAAACTGCTCATTGCGGACCTTTTGGGCACTTGCTGATTTCTGTTGGATGTACGTAAGTTTCCTCTGAGCTGGGAGAGTATGTTGTGTCGTGTTGGAGCTTCCTTTGTGCTGGGGAATACTTAGCTTTGATAGAATCCCTTTTTCGTTGTTAGTTTTGTCTGTTGATTTCTTTTCTTGACTTCATCTCGGTAGGTAAGTCGTAGGGAGTATGTTTATGAAGATTGCTCTCTGAAAAATTATGAGATGATCGATTGAGAGAGCTTTGAGTTCTGTCGAGAGATATCTGCGACCTTGCAGAAGCTATCTTGTGCAAGCTAGCTTGCGCAAGCTATCCTTGATTGCACAAGAAGAATTCCTACACAAGAGTTTGTAGTTGTAGGTGTAGGTGAGTCGTCTAGGGAGTATGTTTATGAAGATTGCTCTCTGAAAAATTATGAGATGATCGATTGAGAGAGCTTTGAGTTCTGTCGAGAGATGTCGTGCGACCAGAGACCTTGCGCAAGCTATCCGACCGAGACCTTGCGCAAGCTATTCTCCTTGTAAGCTTTGAGTACAATAGCTTGCAAGCTTATTCGGATAGCTTGCACAAGCTATTCTTCTTGTAAGCTTTGAGTACAATAGCTTGCGCAAGGATCCTTGCGCAAGCTTTTGTGCGAGGTCCGTGGGCCTGTGCGTGGGCCGTGACATACGTTAAGCTTTGAGTACCCTAAATAGTACCCTTACTTATTATGTACTAGTCTGAAACAACAAGATGTAAAATTCCAGCGCGGCCACCTCTCCCCTTCAACTCAAAGAACACTGCAGCCCTCACTTCTCCGAAGCTTGGACAATCATATATTAAAGGGCAAGTGTCCGTCCTTCCGTCCTTCCAAAATGATTCCGACGTACGTGCCCCCAGTACCTACCGCCACCTACGTACATGGGCGCTACGTAGAGTTTTGGCGTTCGGGTTCGTCCGTGCATGCTCCGTGCTCTTCCGTGCTCTTGAGCTGCCAAGAAGTATTTACGTTTATTTGAGTCCGGCTCTTCGCTTGCAACATGGTACAGCGCACCCACACTTGTGACTCCAAGACTCTCCAAGCAGCAGCCTAATGCAGATTGACCGCGAAAACAAGATTTGATGCTCAAGGAAAGGAGAACAATATTATGAACATTATCAGATCATCAGATCACTCGATTTTGAATATAATTATGTGGAGCTGCATGTGGTAACAGTATTGTTACAAGCAGATAATTTAGACAAGCAGATAGAACGGTAACACGAGTAACACACACCAACACCATCCTAAATCCTAACATAATCCGCAGGCTAGCTGAGCGCAGCGAAGCTAGTACACAATATTGTACAAGGCTTTCCAATAAGTAATTTCCAATCTCGCCGCGAGAGCTTGTGAACTGACGTCGACATCAACTGCTTCTAGCGGCCCATTATAGTTGGTCATGATAGTATAGAAGCATCTTTATCACGGCTCAAGCTCTTTTTGGTCGTATCGGCGTCGCTACAATCTCGTAGGTGACCTGATGAGGCCCAATTTGGGATGGCCGCCATCACAGTCTAGCACCATATCGTATCTCACGCTGTGACTATGGCAATCAACAGCTTCTAGTGGCCCATTATAGTTGGCCATGATAGTATAGAAGCATCTTTTTCACGGCTCAAGCTCATTTCCACCGTATCGGCGTCGCTACAACGTCGTAGGTGACCTGATGAGGCATCTGAGACGGCCGCCAGCATTACTCTCTAGCACAATATCGTATCTCACGCAACGAATGTGACAATCCACAGCTTCTAGTGACTTATCAAAGTTGGCCATGATAGTATAGAAGCATCTTTTTCACGGCTCAAGCTCATTTCCACCGTATCGGCGTGCTACAACGTCGTAGGTGACCTGATGAGGCATCTGAGACGGCCGCCAGCATTACTCTGAACCCACAGCTTCATTGCCCAAATACTTGTTTATACAGAAGCAGACAGTAATCACTACATCTACATATTCAACTCGCAGAACTCCTCTACTATTACTATACTATAACAACAACTATCCCCAATAGCAATAGCAGCAATAGAAGCATATTCTCAAGTTCGTTCAGGGCGGCCAGCCAGAGCATGATAGGCCAGAGTTCCATTCGTGGTCGTAATGCAATTGTCTGCGTTTCATCAATAACTCCAATCGCGAAGTAGTTCGCATCCAAGTCTGAGTCTGAGCTCTTTAAAGTTTGGGAATTACTTGCATTACATGTAAGAACAACGCTTTCAAGATACAGATACAGAGGCAGAGGAAGAATAGGCTAGAAAAGAACAGCGCACGAAGTCTGCTGCGTCTCGTGGGGAGTGTTTTCAACGAGAAAAGAAATACATCACAAAAGAAAAAGAGCACGTTAATCATTTTCCTCGAGTAGATCATGTCAAGATCCCATTGACCCAGCACGTCAAAGCATACCGAGGATCGTCACCATAAGATGCAAGGACTTGATGCTCCACTTTCGACGAATCAAACAATATCAGCTTCCCTCCAGTAGGTATGATGTCTAATCCTTTCTCATCTCCTTCCTCGCCTTTTTCATGATGATCAAATACCCTCAGTTCTCCTCCCGAGTCCCAATCTGACTTGTTCAGGTATAGAATTGCTGTCACAACACGTCCTCGATAATCACTTGCTCTTAAAAACTCCACCACTCCCATTTCATTCATTGATAGGTTGCATCTGTCTAAATGCCGTACGTATACTGAAGAACCATCTGGCTTGTATCTAGCGAGCTGACATTGCTTTGGTACCAAATATGAATGACTTGTTAAGTAGTGAAATTTGTTCAGCAGGAAGGGTATTCCTCTTAGCAATTTGACACAATGTATTAATGCATCTCCATGAACGCCCTGCTCAGAATGATCACTCTCTCGTATTGAAAGTATTTGATCTTGCCTAACATCACATTCGTTCAAATGATTTGTTACATCCATTGCATCACTGAGTTTTTCGATATTCTCTCGGGCATGTTTGAGAGTTTTTACGGAGAGGACATTATGTATCACTACAAGATTCTTCTCTTCTAACTCACGAATGTGAGCTGTAGAGGAGGAGAATTTAGATATGACGATGGTGTCACGTGATCAAGTATTGTACATCAGAGAAAAAGTGCAGAGGAGACGAGGAAGGGGGGAGGGGTCAGCGGCTGCCTCACGTTGAAACAACACTTTATACATCAACTCACCTTCCGTAATGAAAGAAGACAGCGGAGGATATCTTGCTTCTTTTGCACTATCAGCATCGACTAATGAAGTTCTCATGTAGGCCTCTCCGATAGTGAGCGTTGAGGCCATTGCGACTGCAGCTAGAGCTACACTATCGAAGCTGACTGCTGCTATGATCTTGTTCATGGTGTCACGGATTTTTTTAGGCTTGCTTGCCGCTTGCCGTGGAAAATAAGGAAGCAAGTGGCCGCCGCGCCTACTGAATTACCAATTCCGCCGTAAGGTAAGTACGTTCCAGGTGGTGGCGGGAAGCACAAAGCCCCACAAAAAAGTCATCGCCATTTTGAGATTCGTCGTTGATTGATCACCACCGCAAAAGTATGTATCAAAAACTAAGTATCGTAACAACAATGAATGCATCAACAACACTCTTATCTCTGGCCAAATCCTCAGGCCGATGCCCCCCCTCTCTCATCGGAGAGGGACGTATTATCGAAGGAAGTCGATTTGAGGCGACGTTACTGCATGCATTGGACGGGCAAGGTGAGTGTTGATTTTTTCTCTTCGGGTTGACGATCCGATTTTTTCATTAATTCATTCGTGCGCCCTCCCAAGTCGCCGGGGATGGGAGGGAAATGTCGCTGTTTAATTTATGTTTATTAGAGTCGTTAGAGTGAGCTGGTGGCGTTGGAGAGATCTGATGATGATGAAGGGCAATTAATTCCCATTTTTTTAGTATTGTTCCGCAGAAAAATCTCACACCCCTTGTTCTTTAATATTTGCCATGCCGTTTATTTATTTAGGCATGATCCTTAGCTCTGAACCAAATGCTGTGGAAGTATTTTCAAGTGCCATGAAGGTGAGTTAATTTTTTGATGCGCAGTGGAGATTTGGGCACGGTTCTTCTCTTTCTCTCTTTGGTCAGGTGATGGCATACTCAGTTGGGCGAGCGGGGGATTTTTTGCTTCAAGAAGCTGGTAGTGGGAGGGCGAGGTAAGGGGTTGTCGTTCTATTCTACCGAAAGAATTCGAAAGCCAAGAGATCGGTAGCGGGTCTAGTGAAAACTCCGTCAATTCCATCCTACCTTCGGACTTTGCTTGAACGGTCATCGAAATGTGTATCCCCCGTGGATATTGCAGTGGCCTTCGCATTGTCTTCAAGCACGAGCTATTCGTTTTAGTGAAATGAAGAGGCGAAACTCTCAGTTGTGGCTCGGAATGGGATTGGGCTCCACTCAGTTCCGGATTCGATAGTCATCTCCATCTGAATCTGACTTCTGACAGTAGAAAATGGTGTTTTCTTCGTGAGCGTCTGGGGAGGGGGGGCGAATCTGCAACGATGTGGTCGAAGATTGCCAGTTCTATTTCATTTAGATAAAACCAAACTTCCGTCTTGAGCATTGCACGTAAATACGAAACCATCCGCATTTATTGAAGGGAAAACACAATAGTACCTCATTAGACTTTGTCCCTTTGGGTGACAATAGGCTTGATTAGTTTCTTGCTGTCAACAATTTTCACAGCTCTATGTAGCTAGTACTAGAAGTTTAGAACGACCTTTAACAATGGTCCACTGGGTTACGCCACGAGCAGCGTGTACTCAGTTGCTACGGATCTCGTCTCTATGACAACTAGCCGTTCGCAATTAATTGGAGAGAGCCCTTTTCGGGGGAGACAGGTTTTACCACCTCGAATACCTACCACTTACTCTCCTTTTGAAGGAGATGATAAATATTCGCGATGTGGAACAGCTGTTTCTTAAAGGAAGAGTTCCTGGATTGCCTTGCACTTAGTACGTCAACATCCACCTGTGGAGACACTGGCACTGCGACACCCTACTTGCGGAGAAAAGAGTAACAGCGGCTGATATGTTCATACGGGGGTTAACTTTTCGAGAAGATATTATTGACGTACATTCGCCAAATAGATGTATCTAGCCTGCTTAGTTCGGCTATCCAATTGGGTTGTTTCCCATCAACTGAAAGAGCTGCCTGCCCTATCTCTACACATTTGTATTAGTTTACAATTGATTTTCACCTAACTAACAGTGAACACTAACTATTCTCCTTTTCTTTACAGATGGCTCAATTTTCGGATGCATGCGGTGTACTTGCTCTTGAACAAAGGCGTTGTCTTCTCCTCGCTGCGATCGGCGCGACTGCGGAAAGTATGCCAAATAACCAAACGTTAATTAGCCTTATGAATGCTGGTCTTTTAGTAACCATTAAGTCGTGGCTTGCTGAAATAATGGACGGAAAACTAGGAGGGGTAGATTTATTGCTTCATCTGTTGTCTATGATAACTCCACTACCTGTTACTAAAGACATGGTAACTTCCTCTCGTCTGGGAAAAACAGTCTCTGCTATTGAAAAGGACAAGATGTGTGTGGGGACGAAGAATGAAGGGGCGATCAAGAATAGGATTAGCGAGGTAAAATCACGTTGGAGTGCGTCGGTGAAAGCTCAAAAGAGCAAGTCCACAAATGGAACAAGTAATGTTCCTGTGAAACGGCAAACTGTTGAAGAAAGATCCGCTCCTCCTCCAGCGAAAAAGGTTAAAGTAGAAGCCCCGCGTGCATCGTCTTTGTCTAACCTTCTGAAAAAGGTCGAAAACAGTAATGGGAAGGGAACACCGGCAGTGGCAGCCTCAAAGCCCAAACAGACATTTACAATCCCCAAGACTTCAGATCTGAAGGAGAACAACGGTACGTGCGTGATATTTGTAACAAATTTGTAACGAGCTGTGTTGAAACGACGAAGAAATACTAACTGCTATTTTGCCCACTTCTGTTCAATTTGCAGCGACGAAGAAGGACGGAAGACGAATCCACTGGGCAGACACCAGCGGTGGGGCGCTAACATCTGAAGCAAAGGCTTCAGCAGCAGCAGCTGCTGCTGCAGCAGAGCAACTCAAGCCAAAGAGGAAATCACGTTGGGCTGATAGTAGCAAAAAGAAAGATCTGATGCACGAGAAGGAAATGTTGATGCTGGCTAGATCAAAGAAGGCAAATGCCCCAGTTGACGACGACAAAGAAGAACAACTGAATGCAATGGCGATGTTGGCAATGTGGAAGGCACCTCAACCTCTTCCTGAAGACACAGTGAATCCTCCTATTCATGTCGATTCTAATGAGATAGCCGTGCAAACAAATCGTATGAGCGCAATTCCTGCAGTAACATACGCCGACGAGAGTCAGGTACCAATTAGCCCCGCACTTCTTGACGAGGTAGAAAAGGCTTTGGAATTTACCTCTCGCAATACTGCTGCACCAACAGAAATACCATTCTTTACACCGAAAGCTCCACCTCCTGTAGACTTCTTAGCGAGTCTGCCTCCACCTCCCGTTGCGCAAGCGTTTCCACCTCCTCCACCTCCAGCACAACTTCCTGTGGGCGCATCATCCGAAGCTACAATGGAAACGCTTTTAATGATGGGTTTACCTCTCTTTTTAGTTGGACAAAATGTGCAGGCTCTTCAAACATTACAAGCATCGCCTGGCTTACTCAATGCGTACAAGGATTCAAATGGTGTCTACAATCAAACAGGTCTCATCAGTTTAGTGCAGACGCTGACACAAAATGCTGCCCCACAAGCAAGTCAAAATCCATACGCGGCGTATCAACCCATGTCATTTGCCCAGCCACCGCAACAACAATTTCCGCAGCCAGGGGCCGCTCGTACTGGTGCTGGCTATCGTGGCGATCAAAATAGTGGAGATGCCAACATGCATCTAAGTGGATATGGCCCCACTACAACTGTGGAAGACATCATCAATCTATTTTCACCCTACGTGCAAGTCGTTGAAGTTGTCACAAAGGAAAGATTCTCATTCGTCAACACAAATGATAGTGATGGTGCAAAGAGAGCACGCGAGGCACTGAATGGAGCACTTCTTGGGGGAATGCCTTGTCGAATCAACGCTGCTACTAGGAAGTCCAAAAACCCTAACCATACTCCTGGGTCCACAGGAGCAGGAGCCCCCTCAACAGCTAGTACGCTTCCACGTAATGCTCTTGGTCAAGTTGACTACGATCAGGTTAGGGATGATAGAGGAAATGCTGCAACGAGAAACCTCTTCGTTGCAGGATACGGGCCGGGAACGACTGATCAGCAGCTCCGAGATATTGTATCGCCCTATGCTACGGTTCTTAGTGTTACCAATAAGGGAACCTTCGCTTTTGTGAACACAGACAGCAGAGAAAGTGCAATTCTTGCTCGGGCGTCTTTGACAGGGCAGCAGCTAAATGGGAGTCTGCTAAGGATTAATTTCGCAAAGGAAACGGGACGTCTTGGCACTTCATTTGCTGCAGGAGCATCAGGTCATGGTCATTATGGTAGATAAGGCTTTGAATAATATCATTCTCTTGCAATATGGTGTTTTGTATGGATATTTGTATGTTATCTTATTATAATCTACACGAAGCACCACTTGATAGGTTGCTCGTCTATATCATTTTCTCTCAAGTTTCTGTACCACTTTTCTTTACAAAAGAACAGCTGGTATTTCAGTTTTAGGCCGAAACAATGGTATCACCACCATCTCGTTTCCTCTTGTTGGTATTGGCAGTATCAGGAGGCTGTACATCAACATCAACATCATCTTCGGAAGTTGGTGTGTAGCCACCCTCAATATACATTTCGCGCAAACGCTCATAGCATTCGATAATCTCATCATCATCGGCAATATCTAATCCAATACGGACAATATTATGAAGGAAATGGACTTTATACTTGGGTTCAATCTTTTTGGGACCCATCAATTCAATGGCATTCATAATGGATGCGATGGCAATGGAAGAGTTTTTACCTGTTTCCATTAAACGTAAGCGTGAGGCAATGATAGAAAAGATGACACGATAAATGATCATTAGATGTGCAAGAAAAAAAACTTACGCGTAACGAAGTAATAATCGCAGACTGATAGCTCAGTCAAGAATATGGCCAGGTTACCAATATCATGGCGGATCCGGGGTGTTAGTTCTGGAGATACTAACCTCATCATCTCCCAGCAAAATGCACGTGGCGTAGAAGGATGAACATGCCATGAAAGAGCCTGGAGCATGGAGTCTTCCATTGCCACGATGTGTTCAGCAAGGAAGTAGCCGCGGCTGATCCCAACGAGGGAGGGCAAGTGGAGACTGTTCCTTTCGAAAAGCTTCGTGGCAAGGTAGAGGGCAGTCATGGCCACCAGCTGAAAGATACGTCGATTCACTGTGCGCTTGGCAATGTATCGGTCCAAATAACTCATTGCCACGGTGACCACCTCGCGGTTGTAGTCAAAGTGGTCAACGACCTGGTAGCACCAATCACAGATCTTCACACGCCACTGCTCATTGATTTGAGTTATCTCTTCATTGGGGGCCTCCTCCACCAAGCGAGCTTGCCACTCTGGAGCCATATAATCTGGAATCCTGTAGTGAGTGGATATCTCCTTGCGTCGCATGCCCTTGAGGCGCTCGCAAAGGTCCTCCACGACGACGCATTCTGTTGTTAGGGTGGTTTGAGGAGGGATAGTCATGGATACTGATTATGAAGATCATTGGCCACTGGCAAGTTATGCAAGCTCCGCGTCCTGCGCCACAAACCTGTTCTTGGCTCACAAAATGGCGCCTCCGGCAGGTTGTGGCGGGTCCTGGTTTACCCCGGGGTGATAAGTTTTTTGAGCTGAAGACGGAAGCTGGAGGAGGGTAATGATGTTCGAGTTGTATTCGTACCACTAGAGGCGTAATAAGTTGTATTTCCTTGCGTCGACCAAGGACTTACATATTAGAATTAGGGTGTGTGCTTCAGACCGTCGCAGCATCCTCGTCAGCTTTGTTGTTGTTCTTTATGCGGGTACCTACTGTGCCTCTCGCAAGTCGCAAGGTCCTATCCACGCCATGACAAAGACGACGACGATGATTTGTAGAGCCAACAAGAGCCATGCTGTTGCCTTCTCTACATCATTCTTTGTTATGCTAATCCTAATGGTGGTGTCGCTGTCAGCAACATCATGCAGGGCTTTTCAAATGAGACATCCTACACGACACATGAGGTCTTTCACCACAGTTGCTTCCTCCAGAAACAATGAAGATGACTCTGACGACCTTGACTTGATAGGAAGAAACGAATCATCAGAAATGTACGAAATTCGGAGTAATAATAACAGCGACAACTTACCTCCTCCACAACCGATACGAAAGTTTACTGGAGCACCCTCATCAACTTTATTTACAAACAGAAATGAACAATCCTCATCATCACCATCTACCAATCTACAAAGAGAACGAGAGCGCGAATTCAACCTGGCAAGCAACTTTGAACGGACTTTCGGCATCCAAGCGGTGTTACTTCTTGCAGCATTCATATACATGGCATCTGTGGGATTATCAGGCGGTATAACAGATGGATCAGATCGAAACTTTTATGGTGAAGACGAAGTTGACAGTGTTGTGGTTGAGCAGCTTGAGCGAATGAGGACGGATGATGCTGCAGATGTATTGTCTCGTGAACCAGCTACAACCATAAGAATATGAAACAGACCTTATAAGACTCCAAAATGAGATGATTGTTCGAAGCTAGAGGAGAGGAGGGTTGTAGCAAAGGATCTTCATTTCTTGCTGCAGTTTTGTGATTCGATACACCTAAATGTTTGGATTTGGAGTCTGCTGGATTGTAGTGGTGTTGGAAAGAGTGGGTGTAGAAGACTTTTTTGGAGTAAAACCTGTTCTTCTAGAGCGGAAGTGCACTGGAAAATGGTGTGGGCTATGTAGAGGCGACTCCTGACTGTTTGTGTTCTTGCAGGAGCTGCCAAAAGATTGTCAAACGGAACTGTGCTGACCTGTTGTATTCTTCACTATTTAAAAAGGATGCAATTGGGTACTTGCAAGTGAAGTGACAAGAGGAATATCTTTTCTTACATTAACTTTTCACCCATTATTACATTCGCACTACATCTTTCACTCCCAAGTAATAGGAACAGTATCTAATGTACTTTTCTCGTTATAAAACATGGCATCCTTACCTTTAAAGGCCGATGCAAATGGTAATGGAATGAGAACATTCTTGACAACATTCCACAGAAAAACCCAGCGGAACATAATTACATTTAGGTTCAGGCACTTGATCTCCATCGAATGCAAACTTTGTCATGATATTAATTGGCTCAGATGATGGTTGTAAGGGAGTTACACCATCGTTCAAATAAATACAGTTTCCATTCAAGCCACAATAGGTAGATAGTTTTTTCGTTGCAAGCGTGAACACCAAAGTACCACAACACTTTGTGTAGGCACGAAACGGTTCCCCATTTTGACCCATTTTCAACCATCCTAACAAATCCACATGTTGTTCTGCATCAGTAAAGTCAGGTTGTTCGAATTCTACATTGGCAGCAGTGAAGGTAGTGATATAGGCTCCTCCCTTCCGTAGAACCGAAGTGTTCTTTGATCCAAACTTTTCATCCACATACCGCCCAGCAGCTACGCAAGAGTGACAGTGGCAAACATTCGAGTTTACTGGCAAGCCAGTGAGCTTTGCTTTGAACTTGCCGCAGTTGCAGCGATAGACAAATTTGCTCATCATTCCAAAGATTCAGAGATTCAGAGATAAGATATGATGAGGAAAAAGAGAAGCCTCAATCACATCACATCTGATCGCACCACGCACAACCATTCATCAGATCGTGAAATGGTGATTGGTGTTCTTTGTTCTCTTCTCTTTTTATTATTTGGCCCGGGCGTTGTCGAGTCAAAGCATGAGTACCAATTCCGTCCTACCGCTGCCGAGATTCACGGAAGATTCGGAGAAGATTCATATGGAGATTCAATTGTGCACTCCGCAACAAAGTTGCGCCAGCAAAGCCACAACATACCCTTTCACCACCGTATCATTTTTTTTTGGAAAGATTTGAAAGTAAGTGATGGACGGCGGCAATCGTTTGCAACCCTCTGATGTTGTAGATGACAAGTGCTGTTGGACAGTGGCTGGATGCGGCAGTATGCTTTGTTGCTGCATGGCTTTTCTTTGGTCTACTCCAATGACCACATGTTATGTTGTGTTCCTTAACCCTACAAAAATTCGCCTGATGGACATACTGATGGCTCACATTCCATTATCCTTTCCTTTATCTATCGCATTATCATCATCACAGACCATGACCGCTACAGCTGATCCAGTCTACCCTCAAGACCCTGAAAAGGAACCGGTCGAATTGACGGAGGAAAACTCACGCAAGTTGCGTCCAACAAACTCCACCCATTTCGGAGATGTTGACTTTGAGGAGGAAGATGCGGCCGAAATTGGTGACGCCACATGGGCCGAAGTCGGACAAGCATGCTGTGTGCACACCCCCATGGAATGGGGTAAGGTCTTCATTGGAGTCTGCGGAGCCTTCTTCTTCCTCTACTTCTTCCTCTTCTCCCTTGAGTTGCTAGGAAACTCTGCCAAGGTCCTTGGAGGATGTACTGCTGGTGGTATCATGGGAGACAATGTCAACCCTGTTGCTGCTCTTGTGATTGGTGAGCTTGCCACCGCCCTCGTCCAGTCTTCTAGTACTACCACTTCCATTATTGTCTCCCTTGTTGGATCCGATGCCGTGTCCATCAACACTGGTATTTACATGATTATGGGTGCCAACATTGGTACTTCAGTCACCAACACTATTGTTGCTATGGGTCAGATGGCCGATGGAGTTCAATTGGAACGCGCCTTTGCCGGTGCCACTGTCCACGATCTCTTCAACTTGTTGTCTGTGGCAGTCCTCTTCCCACTCGAGCTTATCACCGGCTACTTGTTCAGATTGACCAGTGCTATGCTCCCAGAGTCCGTGGCGGATGATGACAAGTGGGAAGGACCCATCAAGAAGATTGTATCCCCTCTCGCTGGTCGTGTACTCAAGGCCAACAAGAATGTTATCAAGGAAATTGCCACCGGAAAGGTTGAAAACTGTGAAGCTTACTACCCCGTTCTCTGCGTTGGTGGCATTGAAGACTACAAGTCATGCGCTAACAAATGCGGTGACGGCGATGTGAAAGGAGTTGACTGCGGTCGCGTTGGTCTTATCACATGTGACAAGAAATATGGCTGCCCTGCTTTTTTCCAAAATGGTGCTACTAAGCAAGACGATTCTATTGCCGGTGGAGTGTGCATGGTCCTCGCTCTTGTCTTCTTGTTGGTTTGTTTGTTGGGATTGGTGAATGTCTTGCAACGTGGTTTGATGGGTATGTCCACCCGTATTATCTACAAGGCCACCAACGTTCCTGGAATTTTCGCTCTTGTCATCGGAGCCGCTGTCACCGTGTTGGTTCAGTCCTCTTCTATTACAACTTCCGTGTTGACTCCCTTGGTTGGACTTGGTGTCATTCAGCTCGAGCAGGTAAGTCTTACATTTCTTGTCTTTTCAATTATGTTCAGTCCGCCTTGTTATTTATCTCACATCATTTTCTCCCAAATGAATCACGCAGATGCTTCCTCTTACTCTCGGAGCCAATATTGGTACAACAGTAACTGGTCTCCTCGCTTCCTTGGTATCTGATAGTGTCGCTGCTCTTCAAGTCGCCCTTTGCCACTTGTTCTTCAATATTAGTGGTATCATCATTTGGTACCCCATCCCCTTCATGCGCAAGATTCCCTTAAATGGAGCCAGGGAGCTTGGGAAGTGGACTCGCAGATCGAAGGCGATTCCCCCAATTTACATCATCACTGTCTTCTTTATCTGCCCACTTCTTCTTTTGGGTATCTCCGAATTGTTCGTCCAGCAAAAGGTTGGATGGACTGTATTAGGAACGATCATTGTCCTTGCTGTTTTCTTGGGCATCATTCGTTTCGCTTGGTGGTGGAAAAGGCAGGAAGGTCGTGCGCAGTTCATCGCCTGTTTGGATAAGCGTACTTCCAGAAATGCTGCTTTGGCCGCTCTCCCTGAAGATATGCAGTTCTTGAAGAGCAAGGTTGCACAACTCGCCGAACACACTGGTCTGCCCGAGGATGAAGAGGTTGATGAGGAGAAGGCAGAAGGCACCGATGATGCCGAGGCCGAGCCTGAGGCTGTGGCCGAGGAAGCCGAAGAACAAGCTTAAATTTTGTATAAGGAGAAATTTTTCATGTATCGAAGATCCACATCTGCCGCTAAGAAGACTGTTTGAGCCTGTAATTATACGAAGGGGCATTGCTTTTGTAGGTGCATAAACGTAATAGAAAAAAAATGAAGTAGTGATCACTACATGTGTGTTAATGTACGATTCCTAGTAGCGTTTCTTTGCCTCTGCAATACACTTCTTTCGCCAATTCTTCATATCAATCGGGTGGGTCAACTCCGAGGCATGCTCATCCTCCTTCCATATTTTGATAGTTTTGTCAGCTTCACAAGTGATCAATCGCGTCCCAGTAAGATCAAACTCAGCCGCAAATATACCATTCTCGGCATCCAAACTTCCAGGTTGCGCCACCGTCATAGACTGTTGGAAACAATGCCCAGTGTTGTAGTCCCAGAAATTCATACTACCATCGTCAGCTCCACTCAACAAAACTCCATCATCATTCACAGCCATAGCATTAATAACACCTTTATGCCCCGTAAAACTCTTGACGAAGCGTCCATCACTCCCCACCCATTTCTTAAGAGAATCAGCAGCACCCGAAATAAATGTGTTCTCATAAGACGGCATGGCCAACGCCCTCACACTCTTTTTGTGATGTGTCAACGTCGTCATACACTTGCCAGCGGCTAGATCCCACAACTTGATTGTTGAATCATACGATCCGGTAACAATTTGAGGATCGGTACCCTTGGTCAATAATGCTCCCACAGTATTGTCATGTCCTGTTAAACAATGTACCTGATGTTTAGTTCTCATATCCCACACACGTGCTACAGCGTCACTGAGAGAGAAAGAAAATTGAAGACTTTGTGTTAGAAGAAAATGATTCCATGAAACACAAAGAGTTGACACATACATCAAGAACTAAACTCACCGTCCACCAGTCACAAGTAAATCCAACGTAGGATGTAACTTCAATGCAAACACCCCAGACAAGTGTCCATGATAATGACGAATGACTTGATTCGTCTCCAAATCCCAACATTTGACCAATTTATCTTCCCCCGCAGAAAACAGATAGGGATGACGTTCACTAAATGCCAATCCACGTACCGGACTGATATGTCCAGTCAATGTAATCTTCAATGCATCTGGACTTGCCACACATGCCTTTGCCAAGTCGAATATTTTAATGACACGATCATTCCCACCCGTGGCGAACATGGTATTGTGTGGATCAAAGGCGACGGAACGGACCCAACCGAGGTGGGAGGATAGGACGGTCGATAATTTCCATGGGGCGTGCCATTTGGGTGTTGGAATGGTTGTGTTGGAATCGTCATCTCGTTTTACTAGGATTCCACCGGATCGGATTGGTTGTCCCTTTTGTTGTTGTTGTTCTGTGGTAGTAGTCGAGTTGGGTCCAGAAAAGGCTGTTGTATTGTTGCTTCCAGAAACTATCAAGGCACCACCCAAACCGACATCGCCATGGTTGTTGCGCATTACAGATGATTTCATATCCACCTCACGATGAATGACCAGCCTACCCTCTGCTCCAACAACATCACTAGTATCACCTCCAGCTTCCACATAATCTTCACCAGATCTCAATCGATCCAAAGCCTCCTTACGGATTTCTCTCACTGCACGCGCCGTCGCCGTTTCTTTTCTCT
This sequence comes from Skeletonema costatum, assembly GCA_018806925.1. Lineage (NCBI taxonomy): Eukaryota > Bacillariophyta > Thalassiosirophyceae > Thalassiosirales > Thalassiosiraceae > Skeletonema > Skeletonema costatum. Next base: position 137,249 of record JAHBBA010000844.1, on the reverse strand, counting down.
GCTGCTTCTCTCCACCTTCTGCATCTACTTCATTTTCTTCCGCCTGAAATGCCAATTTGGAATATTCACTAGGATACTGCAATCGTATTTTACGTTTGATGGTTTGTTGGTGGAGTTGGGAGTCGAATAAGGGGGGTACGAATGCTTGAGTGGCTGCGGCGAGTGGAGTTGTCGTTGTTGTTTGAGCTGTGGTATTAGTATTATTGATTGAAGATGATGATGAGGTGTCAAATAGAATTCTGGATCGTTTGAGTGATGTTTGGGCGGAGAGGGGTGCAAGCTGCTGCTGCTGGGAGGGTGTAGGAGCGGCCGTCGTCATGGTTGCATGTCTTGTTGCTTGTTGCTTGTTGTTGTTTTTTAGTCAAAGCTAGCAAGTACAATAGAAATAGAAATAGAAATAGGCGATCTGTCTTAAGCTACACTATATAGAGGTACGGGAGGGTAGGTACGTACCTTACTCACATGAGTAATGCAAGAGATTCATTGACTGTCAGATCGTGGGGGTTATCCTCTCTCCTGTGAGATTGTGAAGAGACACATTGAAGCATACATAGCAGAATTGTCTCTTACTTACTTAGTCTGGTATTGGTTGTCTGAAAAATGCGAAGAGAATACCAACAAACGCCAACTTTCTCTAACTTTGAATGTCACTTCCAGATCGGCAACGGAACGAAGCAGCAAGAGAACGTAGTAACGAAACGTTCCGGGACCATCGACCACACAATTTTTTTGGCCCATACACAATCAAACCAGCCAACGACGCACAACAGCGATCCTTTGCCCATTACCATTCATTCAAACAAGCCTTAACAATGGACGCCTCCCATTCTATGCCTTCATCAAACCACCCTCGAGGGCGATGTGTATCACTGGAGGAGAATCTAGATGATGTCGGCACCGTAATTCTAGCCGCACAGGCCAACGATGCATCGCTTGAAGAAGAGGACGGCAGTGTGCTGGGCAGAGGCGACGAGTTCAGTTATTTATCATCCATTTATCGTCCTCGAAGAACTGTCTCCGACGCCTCTCACGGGTCGGCCTCCGCTGCAGATCAAGTCATGTCCATGTCTTCCACGAAGAAGAGGCGATCATCTTCAATTGATTTGGATGAGATCACGATGGCACCTCCCAAGAAAATCTCACGGAAGAAGATCCACAGGAGAATCACTGACTTTCATGGAGACGGATTGAATCATTCCACCGATACCATCAATCCTACGCACCTCATGTTCACCCAGTCGCCAAAAGCTCCAAAGAAAGTTTCCAGGACCAAGCGTAGAGTGTTGTGCTCAGCTATCGGATGCTCCAACACATCTTTCCACAACGGTGGGATGTGCTTCAATCATGGAGGAAACCGTACCATCAACCCTATCAACCTATTCTCAGTTCATCAAGCACAACCCTGTGCTTCAGGAGATGAAGATTAAGTCTTCTACGCAATGATACACATACTATGTCATGTATGTGAATCAAGCCACCGTTATTCAGTCTAAAGGAGAAGGATTCGCGCTTAAATCGAAGCCTCCTCTCCAATCATATTGCTATCTGTCTATCTTGGAGAATATAAAGGATGTACATAGTATTGTCGATGTGTATATATAGTTATCCAGTTCAGTTAAAATAAGGACTCTTCTCTCAAGGAATACAATGCATCCTGACTACTACTTGTGCTGTTCCAATAAGGACCAAAGTAAGTACCAAAAGATGTTTGTAGATTAATCACTGGAAGGGAAGGTGCATACAAAAGTTGTGGTGAGCAGAGGAAAGCCTTGCGCTTGTGTAGAAGGACGACTGCTTGAAGGGAACTTGTATGCAGCTTGTCTGCACCGTGTATCGGAAACCAGAAACATACTTATGTAAGTAGCTGACTAACTACATAGCCGTTTTGTGAAGTAAGTGTCGTTGCGCTAAGAGAGAAAGGCGAGAAGGCTATTATGTCGCTGAAATCGAGAAAAGTGACAGGAAATCGACTGTTTATCACTGTTTCGCTTTCCCGAATTCAAAAAAATCATGAGAATAAGAACTGCACTTCACTGTGTGCGTCGTTACACTATTCTTTCTATCTCTACCTTCGCCACACTCTGACCTCTTTTCAAAAGATGTAGCATGGTTGACCCCGAGGAATCACCATCGGCGGCAGGCAAAGAGAATGACTTTCATGCCCTGCTTCTGGCCGCAGAGGCCATAGCGTCGCCAATGCCGAAGATTAATGCCAAAAAGAAGGAATCATCTTCACCCCATCCGGAGACCACCGTTGCTGTTGCTAGTCTGAAACGCACATCATCAATGGAGTCCACCAAGCTGCCGTCGCTCTCCAGACTCGTTTCAAAAGAGGATGATGAGGAGACCTCCGTTCAACCTTCTGGCCGACAACCAAGAGATTGCATGATGTCGCAGTTGGCTGCAAGCCAATCGCCAGCAGCAGTAGCAGCGACATCAAAAGCGGGCGAACAAGAAGACGTTGCTACTCTTATTTGCAGAGAGGTTCTGCCCAGCAAGAACACCCAGACCTATGCTACTGCTACTACTTCTTCTACCATAAAGAAGGAGACTTTCACCCCACTTAAGAGGGCACGTCAACCAGGACCACCAGACTTCTGGGCTTTGACGAAACCTCCGAAAAGAGTTCCCCAAGCTACTAAGGACAGAAAGTTGTGCTCTATCGATAATTGCTCAAACATATCCGTCAACAGCGGAGTATGCTACAGGCATGGCGCGAAACGGAGGCTCTGCAAGGCTGAAGGATGCACACTTGTAGCCCTTCAGAAAGGAGTTTGCTTGAGGCATGGTGCAAAGCATCCGCGCTGCAGCGCTGAAGGATGCGATAAGCAAGCTCAAAATGGAGGGGTTTGCAGGAAGCATGGTGCAAAGGTCAAACTTTGCAGTAGTGCAGGCTGCACAAATAAAGCAAGGAAAGGAGGAGTGTGCATCAAGCATGGGGCTGCTACTTCACAATGTAGCAGTGCTGGATGCACAAATCAAGTCATGAATGGGGGAGTGTGTTATGCTCATGGAGCAAAACGCAGACGATGCGCCCATGGCGACTGTCCAAATCAAGTCGTCAAAGGAGGACTCTGCCATAGGCATCGCGAACAGTCAAGCAAGTCACCGTAAGATGATTCCACATCTACTTTCCTTGTCACTCGAGCTAATTTTCACTGAAATGGACATGCTATTGGATAGCATGTGAGTTCAGTACTGTAAAGATCATTTACTGTTTATGTTATTGGATAGCATAAAACAGTCTGCTTAAATTAAACGCTATCCGTTACCGGCCTACTAACTTGGTTGCTGAAGTCTCACATTGATGTATGCAAGTCACACATGTGAAAAGCTAGCATGAAAAAAGACTTTTGGCGTTGGCACAATAATAGCTAAGGAATAGGAAAGTCAAACTCTTGGAATGCAAGAGTTGTACTGAACTATGGAAAATCTCAGAAACAGCTGAAAAAAGCAACAAAGACACTCCAATAGACAAGAATAAGGTCATCCTCAACACACTCATCCGACATAAGTGGCAACAGCTTGGGTACAATACTCCTGTCTCACATCAAAAATTGCTTAGGTTAGATTAAAATTCTACATATTCTGTACATTGTATTGTTCTTTCGCTGCAGGAGTCACAAAAAATGAGCCTCCTGACGTTGCATATGAGCAGAACGGGTGGCTAAATGCATCATTTGCACAAATCTCAGGAGAGGGCTCCTTCGATGCCTTATACAAGAAGCATCGCTTGTATCCACTAAAGTTCGATCTGGTATCATCTTGAAGAGAGAAAGCCTTGCAATCTCCATTATCGCAGTCGAATTCACATTCTTCGTAGGCCACACTTGGAACGTAGCTACTTCCCATCTTGTAAGGCCACTGAATGAGGTGGCACTTGTTTCCACAAGAGATTTCAATATATTTGGGTGCCACAGTTGGGCTATCTGTCGGCTCGAGAGTTACCGGTTGCTTTGTTGGCTGAGGTGTCGGCTGAGGTGTGGGACTAGCTGTTGGCGAAGAACTACTGACTACAATACCGCACACGGAAGCATCGGTTTCTTCACTAACCACACTTGCAAGCTCTGGTGACACTATACCCTTGCACACTCGATTGTTCCCACCAGCCGAAAGTGGAGGAGGTGTCGCGCCTCCATCTTCCACAGTATTGAATGCATAATCTGTCTCATATCTGGCTGACACGTTGTTACTCCACAACTTCACTTCTTCCGCACTATTCAATACGATTCCACTATATGACTGACGAGACTTGGAAAGATTGACCATCCAATTCTCCATAACAGCTTCTTCATACTCGAGACGTGGCACAACACCATTATCATATACGGTATTTCTCTTCACCACTCCCCTATCAGTTCGATGGAAGACAACTCCATTGATACCATTGCCATAGGCCACATTGTCACTCAACTCCATCTGACCGTAAAGGTAGGTGTCTGAGTTCCGCGTAACGTAGACGCCCATACCGTCAATGATGTAATCTTGTGTCTTCTTTCCATACCTACATTCCCAAGGGCAGCCTTCTACAAGCTCTTGCTCACATGCCGAGTAGGAAGAACAATCTTCATTACCAATTGGTGAATAGTCCCAGGCGTAGTTTGGATTGTAATAGGGAATCTTGTTGATGTTATCGTAGACGAGATTGTTCGTCAATTTCATCTTTATCCAAGTGTTGGTATCCACACTGACAGATTCAGCTAGAACAATGGCACTCTCTGCAGAAGATGACCACCAGGTATTGGAGTACACTTCACTATCCGCAATAGTAATGTAATCACCCTTATTAACACGAATACCAGAAGCAGGACAATGATGAACTTTCAAATCATGAATGTAAATATACGACCCCGCCCAGATGGCAATACCTCGACCAGTAAAGTAACTTCGCTTCATCTCCCGATCCGCCATGGCTTCCTCATAGGTAATAGCTGCATTAGGCCCACGGATTTCCAGCCCAGCAATCTCAATATTCTTTAGTGGACTGGAAGCCGATCCACCAAAGATGCCGCCTGGTCCATCGAACTGAAGGATGGGCCTTGATGCGGCATCTGGATGAGCTAGTAGCTTGAGATCTGATACACCATTTAGATTGACCACCTTGTTATTATGATTGAAGGATTGGCCATAATAGTTGTTCTGGTAAACTCCATCCATGATGTAGATAGTCTGACAGTCATTACGATTGTCTACCGCATGCTGAATAGTCTTGAATGGTTTCTCGATACTGAGACCCCAGCCATTGTCTTGGCTCCAATTGTTTCCGTCTGGTGAGACGTAGAATGGCTGGGTGGAAAATTCAGCATCACCGCAGGCTGGGTTGTCGAATTCAAAGAGGTGGCGGTGGTGTGCTCGTTCGTTTGTGGTTCCGTCGGCGCCGCGGAGGGAGGAGGTGGATTGGACGGCTTGGGGAGATGACAGCGATAGCAGCAGAGCTGCGATGGAGGTGCGTGAGAGAATCATTATCTAATGATACGATGACTAATGATACCAAGCAATTGTAAGCCAACAAGCACCAAGCGCTAAGAAGCTACTCTTACATCAGTATGTATCAAAAGTACATACCGTTTTTGTGAATGATGACCATCGATTCACGATGGTGATTTGTTTATGTCCAGTAAGTGTCCAGTGATTTTGTGACAGTACTTATGACATTCGTATTAAATTTTGTGTTGGTGACTGTGACGCTAAGGTAGCTCTCCTTTTCGCTTGCAAAAAGACCTCAGTCATGAGAAGCGCGCTACTAGTAGAATTATATATCCCCACCACCGCTGCACAACTAAAGCAACGACAACAACAACGCAACAATGAATGAACTCAATAGCGTAACATCAGCATCCCGCACCAGCAACGGCAGCAACAATGACGCCTATTCCACATCAATAGCAAGTGCAACAACATCATCTACACGACCACGGGCATTGGTGGCATCTTTAAAGTCACCACGAAGGGTATGGTACTGTGCTCTCTTTATTTCTAGTTTGATTGCTATGGGTTCTACTTTTGAGGCTGTCAAGGTGAGTGCTGCTGCATTGAGAGGCCCATTTTCGATTGATACACTTCTTTGTGCACGTCATGTACATTTATTTTCTGTATGACCATCCTCTCACTTACTGTAATTCCTCACAACTTTCTCTCACTAGATGCAACGACGATACACAGCACCAACAATACCACCCACCCCAACACAACAATGGTCCGTAGCATCCATAACCATCACCTTCCTCCTAACCTTCCTAACACTCTCCCTACAAATGGCATCACCCACCAAGGCAACAAAGTACCTCCACGGAACAAAACTTGAACTGGGATTAATACTACTTTTATCTGGATTCACGTGCAGTTCGGTAGGAACCGCTACCAATCCTGCATCTGGCATGGCAGTCAATGCCTCGGGAGGGGTGAGCTTTGGGAATTTATTCTATTCCACGTGGGCAAGCTTTATATCGGCCATGGGGGCATTACTCTCTTTTCTGCGGACGGAACGTGGATTTGATGTATCGAGTGAGTTATCATCACGAGGGAATCGATTTCGAACTTGGGCGATATTGATTGTGGTAGCGTTGATTGTTATGGGAAGTTCGGCGTCGTGTTATGACGCCAAGTGTGATGAGTTGTATAATGATATTCGACAGGTCAAGTATTGCCGACGGGCGGCATTTGGGGTTAGTGCTGGGTGTATTGGGTGTGTGGCGAGTTTGGCAGTTGTGGCGATGAGATTGAGTTGTGCGACTATGACATTGGAGGGGCGTGCCAATCGTACTATATTTATCATTGAGGGTATTTTGAGTGTGGTCCTGTTTTGTATCTTTGGGTTTGCGGTGGCGTATTTGACTAGTGAAAAAGGACCTGGGGCACCTCTCGGCAATTTGTACTACTCATCGTGGGTTGCGTTTGCATTAACATTCTTCGTGGCGACATCATGTTTTGAAGAGTTCCAAGCGGCCAAGAGTATGATATTGTTGGGAAGACAACCACCACCACAAGAGGAGCAGTACAGTGACATTGAACGAGAACGAGAAGCTTTGAATTCCGACGCCAATAGTATCGCAATGCCTGATGAGAGAATACCATACGACAATGATAATGCTTCGATTGCGGAACGGGGAGATAGTCAAGCAGGGCAATCTTCATCAGCTTCGTCTGGATTTTCACAGAGAGTGACTGGGTCGGTGGGCGAGGTGCAGATAAATTGAAAGCACCACTCAGCGATAGGTTCGTACTCAATTCAAGAAAACATCACTTAGATATCAATTTTACAATACAGTTAACAGCAAACAATGCGTATGCCTGGAGTGTAGAAACAAGAAATCCAATTACACAGATAACAGGAAGCAATACTTCCAAGATACACTTCCATCTGCGTCATCAGCGGCATCATATTACGCTGGAAAGACAATCAAACAAAATGGACGAGGGACAAAGTTTACAAGCCGGTGGATCAATCGATGATACAACCATCTGGAGGGCATTCTTCACCACAGTTACTCTTGTCTGCCATCACTGCATTCATCCACCACTTGTCAGAGCCATCATCATAGGAGTTCATGTTGCAGTTACCGGCTCGGGTATAACGGCAAACTTGAACATGACATTTCTTCCCATCTCCAAGATCCTTGGCCATCTCGGCACACCCAACATGGTCGGTACCCCTCCAGAGCACTTGCGTCAGATGGGCATTTCTGGGCCATTTCCAATCCTGCTCCCATTCGACAAAGCGGCCAACGATACTTTCTGTGGACTTTACATTTGCCCAGCTACCGCTGCCTGAGTTGGAGGCCAAATTCTCGCCGTACTTCTTGTTGTTGGGATCATGGTACAAAGATTGTCCACACGTCTTGAGAAGCTCTTTTGCCCATTGCTGAGAGCTTCGTTTGAGGCTGGCACTCCACTTGAGAGGGACAAATGACTTGCCATAGGCTCGATGCCTGTGTTGTGTTATCCGAAATGAGAGCCAAGAAAAAGTTAGATGAGGCACAGATGAAGAGAAGTAGATTCGGATACGAAGTAAAAAATGACAACCATACAAGAGTAACGCACCATGTTTCACGCCGGGTGTTATGAGAGTCTAGCCACTGTTGATCCCTGTCAGTCATGTCCTGCGGCCCAAAAACAAAGGCATGTGTTTTTGTCTTATAATTCTTGCCACCCTGAAAGGTCAAGACTCCATCAATATAAATCCTGTAGTAGCCTTTATCTGTAATACCGTCACCATAACTGTCCATCATGATCAGTTGGTATGCACCAGCAGAAATACAGGCTTCGACGGTGTCAGTTTCGAAGTTCTTGTAGGTTCGGCTACTCTGCAGCTTGGTGTTTCCAGCCTGGTCCGTCAAAATCCAAGAGATTTCATTTCCATATTGATCCGCTTGGAGGCTAATAGTGAAAAGGCGTTCGTTCCAGTTACAGTCAGCTAACCTACCACCTATGTTGGGATTGATAGGCTTAGGAGTCGGCCTAGGAGAGGGTTGGCGTGTTGGCACGGGCGAAGGTTGAGGAGAGGGTGGACGTGTTGGAGGAGGTGCAGTACCGCCACTGTTATTGCCACTGCCACCAGAAGAGCTATTCTCCTCAGTGTAGCTAAAGTAGTGAACTTTACGCCCACTGAAGCTACTTTCCTTCTCGAAGATTTTGCTGCCTTTGAAAGAACAGCTGTAGCTGAATGATTGACCCTTTGTTTCACGCATAACAAATGCATACGTAGCGGGGTCAACACAAATCCTCTGGACGTATCGAGTTTTACGATCGTAGGCTACAACACCGTCTGGTCCTATCCCTACTCTCGACCACTTTTTGGTAGAGTCGTCATATCGAAAGAAACGCCACGACGTTCCGGACCCATCGTTCCCTGTTGTCAGATCAACCTTGAAGACTTTTGCATCGTCCCCGCAAAGTCCAAGTTCTCGGTCATTTTGATCAGGTAGAGGCTCCTGCTCCGGGTAGAAGAAACAAACGGGCCGACGGCCGGTGCAGAAAGGTTAGAATAACATAATGATTGATTTCTAGGAACGTCATGAGTTTTGAGAGTTCATTCTTACCAATACCAAATCTGATGCATCAAACTCTCCAAGCTCATCGGCTTCTATGGCTTTGAGTAGAGACTGATGAATGCTGGTATCGGTCCCGGCACCTCTCAGAGAGCCGCTTTGGCCGATCGCATCGGCATCTTTGCTGTTGTCAGCAGATGCCGCCGACAAGATGGCCGATACCAATGTCAGAAGAGTGACGATGGTTGGAAGGCGCATCATTGCTTTAATGATGGATTGAATGCTAAGTATGGTGCTGCTAGGACGTTGCATCAAAGGGGCAAACGGTTGAGTTGGCATGAAAGACGAGGAGTTTCACTCGGACTTTATGTGAGGAGAAGAAGGGTCTTTTGTACCTCTCTACCTACGGTAGGAATTCATAACATTGGACTTCAAAATATCGTGGTATTCGCATTGATAATAAGTCTGTCCGGTTTACTATTGAGATGCACCTAATTTTGAGAACAGACTCTTCAGTAACGAGGTGTCTTGTTCGCTCTTTTGGCTCCTGGACGCCCTTTTTTCTTCTCTTCATGAAAACTTATCTTGTTTGAACCTCGAAGATGTTCATTTCGTCGACTACTTCTGGTACATAAGTTGATATGAATAGTAGGAGTATGGTACACGCGACGAGGATGAATCTACTCTTACCTACATGCGTAAATTTGCACTCACTTGCCGATGCATCCATCAAGCGCTTGTGTACCCTTTGATTGGATAGGTTCACTGTGCCAGTTGTCATATCATAGCGACGACTACCATACATATATACCTCTTCAAATATAGAATAGTAGAACAAAGCCTGATTTATCATATCATTGTTGTCTTGCAATAAACATTCATAGTAAGACCTCCTTCAAAGCTCTCTTCCTTAATGAAACCAAACGCGTTGTATAGACTATTTGCGTTTACCAAAGCTTCAGGAGTCACTGCCAATAGTTTGACTGATACCCCTTTCTTCTTCTTCTTCTCCAAAATTCCCTGCCGCAGAGAGTACTCGTACACAGCATTCAATAAACGTTTTCCAATGCCTTTTCCTCGATGTTTATCATCAACACCTAGACGCTGCACTTCATACTCAACGACTGAAAATGGTGATGAGGGTCCTTCTTTGTCGTCTTCGTCTTCACATTCTTTTGTTTTGCGTTGTCGAACTCCTATGCACCCAACAACCTCAAAAGATTCCATGTCAATAGCAATCCAAAACTCTCCCCCTCTTGCTCTGAACCTGTTTTTTATTGCCGAAGAATCATTTGTGGTGTCTGCCATGAGATCAGCTTTCAGTGCCGACTTGACCATTTTGCGAATTGCAGGATACTTCTTGTATAAATGTGTGTAAATTCGACCGTACAGATCACCAACTAGCTTGTCTTGAGAAGAATCTGCAATGGTAGCGATTTTGATTGTCGACGAGGAATTGTTCAAGGATTGATCTAGCCACGGGAGCAAACATCTTACGTCACCATCATTATTTGACCCACCAAATGCACAGGCAACGGCATAACAATCCAAATTCAGCGCCAATGCAGCATGCTCATCAAACGGTTCCTTGGCACTCAAACGACGAGTACACGCTACCTTTGCTACTGCCTTTCTGAGCGAAGCAGCATCAAGATTGGACATTGAAAAGCCACAAGATATAAATCTTGCAATGATTGTCTCTCGATTGGATCCAAGCGGGTGAAAGACATCGTCATCTGCACTGCTGCTGCTGCTGCTACTAGTACCACGATTTAACTTTCCAAGGAATTGATTGGCATAGTCTCTTGCGTACGATTCTTTCACTGAAAGGAGTTGTTTCTTATTGGTAGAATCATGATGTTGCCCAACCTGTGTTGGAAGCATTGGTTCTAGACATGCAAACATGCTGCATTCATTGCCACACAATAAATCTCTTGAAATTGACTGCAATATAGCATTTGTACTTTCATTTCCAACGTAGGCAAGCACCAATTCCGAAAGTATGATTGTTGGTTGTGATGGATCAAATCCTGTAGAATCAAGTGCTTTCTTGAGTAACAAATTGTCTTCGCAGATGTCTCTAAAATCCATGGCTATCAAGTGATAATCACTCAGATCATCTTTTCTGGTAGCTTTATTTATTGTTCCTTCGATCATTGCGCAGAATGATGATTCCTTGGCACTGTCGTCATTCCTTTTATTTGTTGTTCGGCATGCTTTTAGGATCCCCGACCTTTCTAGTGCATGTTGTTTCAGCAAACAATTGTCCCACGCATCCACTTCATAAACATTTAATCTAGGTGTTTGATTTTCATCATGATGGTGATGCTCTGTTAAAGCTTCATCAAGAACATTCCTAGACCACAATCCTAATACATCTAGTCCACAACCCAACACTACCACATTGATTCCTTCATTGTTATGATGTCGTGATACTACACTATCAATCCACTTCTCCAAGATAAATGTCATGACAGCCATACGCGCAGCATATCCAGCATTGACAAGAGGAGTCTGTCGTCGTCGCTTTGAATGAGGTCCTTCAATCCCATCATGTATCTGTTCAAGAATTTGTGTATATCCATCAAGGCTGGACGACGAATCGTTGTTGTCGTTGGTGCCTAGCCAACCGGCATCTACAGCGGATAATTTGGCATGTAGAGAATCGATTGCTGTTTTGGAAATAGACTTTGGAATTGCAAACCGGTCGCTCATTGTACGTTCTCAATGATTAGTTCAGTTACTACGGGCCACAACACAACTACTTAACATCATCCATATCACTTGAGTGTATGTGGTGGATGGAAGGAAGGTAGGTGATAGTTGGCGGAATGTAAAGCCCTCCAGTAGAACTATCTGGTTGATCTAAACCGAAGGAGTTAGAGCTTTCGCTTTACCGAGAGAATTGGATTTGCACTTTCCAATAATTTAAAGCCGCTACGACACTGGTTGGAGTTGTACTTGACCACAAGAAAATGGAGTTTAAATTCAAAATCTGTAACTGAAATGACCCTTCTTCAGCAAAAATCTTGCTGCCAACTGCCAAGCAAACAAGGCCGTTGTTGTCGCACTGCAGATAAATCCAAAGACCCTCGCCACAACATTCATGTCACAGATAAATCTCTTGGGCCCAACAATAAGCAAAAGGAGCACCACAATAGTAGAACAGGGTGAATAAATAGAACAGCAACATGCAGCGCTCTCTTATCAATCTAGCGGCGGCCGTATTTGCCATGGCCGTGGGCTCGGCAGCGGCCTCATCATCTTCATCATCAATAGAAGAGCGACAGGCTCTCCGTGCCCGAGGAGGCGTCGTCGAACAACAGCAGCATGATAATAGAGACCTACTGGTGTGCTCAGATCCTTCGAAGGTCTTCCGACTAGACCTCACCACAAACAACTCTGGAAGATCCACCTCGTATAAAATTGATCATTATGAACGCGGCTCTTGGGAGACACATACTGTAGAGGATAACCATGGGAAAAATTCACGGTACAACCGTCGCATCTGCGTCGCCCCCGGTGACTACAGATTGACCATCTCTAACTCGGGGGGTGCATGCTACACAGCCTATCTCAGAGGTCGAAAACTAAATGATAATTCTGGTTGTGGTGATACGACGAGTTACTTTGCATTAGGTGAAAGTCAATTCAATGGTACACCGCCGGACGACACGGACACTCCAAATCCGACGAGGAGGCCGACGCCATCGCCGACGCCGAAGCCAACACCTCGGCCAACACCTCAGCCAGTTAATCCGGTGGATCCGGACATCTTTTCAGGAAGGATTGCAAACTGTCCATCAGGCGAGCACCTCGTCTCCATTGAATTCCAATTGGATGCATTTGGTGAAGAGACCACTTGGACTTTGAAGAACCAGCAGGGAAACGTCTTGCTGAGGAATAGCCGAACGTACGCCCCATTCGACTTTGAAGTGAGGGATATCTGTATATCCCCTGCCTCCAACTACGTCCTGACCGTGAAGGATCCCTATGACGGTATCTGTTGTGAGGAAAGAAATTCGGAGTGTCCTAATTGGCGTGTAGGTAAGAATTGCGTCGGTTACTACAAGATGACTGTTGATGGTAAGGAAGCCGTTCTTGGTGGTAAATACATTCCGGAGAAAAAGGAGCATGTGATCAACCTTCAGCCACACACGATGACTGATAGAGATATGGAATGGCTAGAGGCTCATAACACCCGGCGTCAAGAATGGTAAGTTTTATGCCTTGAGTTCTGCGTCATCGTCTCAGCACATATATCACTTCTCTTGTCTCACCAATCTTGATGATCAATCTCATTTTCTATCTAAAACACAGGCATAGAGACTACCGCAAGGATTACGTCCCTCTCAAGTGGAGCAACAACCTCAAAGCAAGCTCTCAGATCTGGGCACTAGAGCTTCTCAAGACTTGTAGTTACAGATTGTACCATGATCCTAACAACAGGAAATTTGGCGAGAATCTGGCCTCCAACTATGGTACCGGAAGTTGGGCAGCAATGCAAAGTACCGACGAAATCCTTGGCCGCTTTGTCGAAAATGAGGCAGATTGGGATTGGCCCAGAAATGCACATCTGACGCAAGTGCTTTGGAGGGGTACCGACCATGTTGGGTGTACCGAAGCATCTACCATTGTAGATAGTGGGGATCACCGGGGAATGACGTGTCATGTCCAGGTTTGCCGCTATGCTAAAGCCGGTAACTGCGACATGTCTCTCTTCAATGACGGGTCCAACGAGTGGTGGATGGATGCAGTAATGAATGACACACCGAGCAGGTGTGGTGATGAATGTCCTCCTGAAGGATGTCACTATTATTGAGTAGATCAATAGTTTGTGATACCAGAGCCCTCTGTTGAGGGTTGCATTTATTGATAGATCAGTAGATGATATATTGTAATTACATTGTTTTTGTTGAGTGACTTTAACTACATCGCTGTCATCCAAGAGTACAGGAAAAATATCTTCTGAGCAAGACTCTCTAGAGAGAGGTTGCTTGCTCCCACAACTTTACTTGCTCGATGAGCCGAGCTTTCAGCGACACACATTGGGAAACACACAGATAACGACACGTTTCCCCCACTTTTACCTCACACCAACAAAGAGACGACCATGATGAGGGCTGCCGTAGTACATTCTTCACCACTCCTCCTTCACTTGCTCACTCAAGCAAGAATAATCAGCTCATTCGCACCACCAGTGACAACAATAATTCGTCCTCAGATTTGCAGCATCAATCGCCATGTCTCAACAACATCCTCATTATTTGACATGATGAAAAATCCCACCTCTTGTTCCTCCACAGCCGCTTCGACTCCACTTACATCCACAACACTAGGATCCGTCGCTGCAGGTGGTGACCACGCCGGTCTCTCCGCAACATTCTCATCAAAGACTGGAGAATTAATACCCGTTCCAGAACATTTGGTGCCTGAGAGTATGATAGAATGGGGAGAAATTCCAAGTTATTTCGAAATTTTGGTCTCCGAAGACCTCTTGGAAGAGAATGAAGAAAAGAAGACAAAGATGGAGCGAACCACGATCACGGTATTGCCGGAGGTTGGCTGTGGTATTGATAATTTGGAAACTACCAAAAAGGTGGAGGAATTTAATCTACACACGAATGAGAGTCGACATGTCAAGTGGAAGGATGGGAAGGAACAAGATGTTCTTGTATTAGATCGGAAGGTTGGTCCATCATCCGCACCGGATCAGTTGGTGGCTGTGGAAACGATGTTTAAAGTGGCTTCAGAGGTTGTTACTGATGATCAAGATGCTGCTGCTGCCAATAACGGGGATACGGAGCAAAAGGAAAGAGTATATCCAAGAAGAATACGGGTAACCTTTACAATTGACACAACATCAAATCACATCATCAAAGACACCATTACAATCAACATTGAAAGACTCTATTCCACAACATCTACCAAGGGAACACGATGGTCTGGACCTCAACATAATTCGGGTGGGTTGGATGCACGAAGTGTTATGAACACTATCGGGACAGATATTGTGTATGGTGATGTGTTTGGGGTCAAGAGGCTCAAGAGTGGTGAGGATTTGTGGATGATGGATGACGCAGTGAAAAGCAGTGTCATTGAGGGGACAGTGAATGTTGACTCCATTCGGCTGCCTCAAAATATATTGGTTCAGTTCCATAACAAAGAGTCGTCACAATCTTGGGGTATTGAGCTGTCGCATTTTGATGTGAGTGATTCGAAGATGCATAGACGATCTGTGCTGCGTACGTTTGATAGCAGTGAGGATGGGTTTGGCAGCGTTTCTTATCATGAAGAGGAAAAGACTTTTTGAGAATGATTGAATGATTGAAAAGATAAGCTGAGGACCAAAGCTCATTGCAAATGTCTAACTTTTGTCCTAAATAATGTAGTTCTCTACTTCAAACTACATTATTACTGCTTCCTGCTGTGATTCCAATGTATGCTGCCAACCATCGGCTGCATCAGTTTGAGTAGCCGACCAACCACGGTGCTGCAACTTTGAATTACTATCTAAGCTAGGCTCGTTTCCCAGCTTTTGATCTTGATAATGTCTCAGACGACTTTGTTGACGTCTCTGATGTTTCAATAGTACAGAGTTTTCACGTTGCGGTTTGTGGCTATGAGGATGATGGATCATTAAAGAAGGTGCTTCATCTTGACTGGTGGGGGCTGCTGGTTGCAAAGATTGTTGTTCTTGATGTTGTTGTTGTTGTGTGTCATTAGCTAGCCGCATCTGATTCTCCTCTTGTCTACGACGAGAAAGACGCTGCTGCATGCACTTCTTGATTAGTCTTTCGATGCTTTCAAATGTTGTATGTCCCAGCATGGCAGTGAAGCCTGATTCTGTAGATTAAAAGGAGATGAAACAGACGTTAATATATATGGCACGAGAATCTAGAACTCATTTTGCACCGCGTTCTGATAATGCAATGTAGACTTACTACCAGCGAAGCCCACAAAAAAAGGAGTGAGCGCAAGGCCCCAAATAGCAGCAGTGCAAGATACCAAAATGAACTTCTTCACAGTCGGAATCTTCTGTAAAGATGCCATAGCAACATATGCTCCAACAGCGAAACCATTGTACAACCCAAATGCATGTTTGTAACCAGTAGAGTTTATCAAAAGCATGCTTGTTAGTGCTATCAAAGAAGGCACAAGAACATTATTCAGTGCTTCTGGTGGATGCGTGCTGTTATGAGCAATCCGGATTGCGCCACCTGCAACTCCAAGCCATACAACAGAAATGCAATAGCCTATTGCCAATTCTGCTTCGTCCGTCCATTTCCATACGTTTGTTATATCTAATGTTGTATCTTCCTCTGCGATAAATATCACTTGATACACACCAAGAATATACCTCTCCCATTGCACAACACCTAACGGTCCAAAGAATAGGAGCATCGTTATGTTCATCCCTATGAAGGTCGTTGTTCCTAAGCGTCCAGCCGAACCGTCAAGGACTTTGAAAGGAGTGATGACAAAGCACCAAACCAGACCAACCACGACGCTCAGCAAGAGTAGCCATAGATAGTTAGTTGCATATACTGTGTTTTCATTGTCCGTCGTAGCTGCGATGACATTCTGCCCACCCACCAGAGCTCCGATTGCTGCTGGCACCAAATGGCTTTTGCAGTAAGGGCTGGCTCCAACAATAACTATCACAGTCATGATTGAAACTTGAACGTTTACTTTGCTTCCAACGTTATTGTAGGAATAAGATAGAAAAGCAGCGACAAAGATTGTTATGCACTGGACCCACCTCGCCTTTCCTTGCCCAAGTTGATCGAGGAAAAGCGTTCTCATGCACTTGACGTCATCATCATCTCTGCCCTCTGGCGGCTCTGCGGCCTGTACTGATTCTTCATCACTGTTGCTGCTATCGGAGGACTTCCGCTTTCTCATCATGGTGGGGGATGTATAATTCCTTGGATTATGCTGAGTATCTATTGCACGTGCATGCTTGCTTGAAGGTGTTGCTTGAGGGTAGGTACTTACTTATGGTGTCAGCAAAAATGGGGAAAGTGAGGAGTGGAAGAAGTGGTGGGAAGTCTTCATGTTCTTCAGACGTAGGAGTCAACCAGCAAAGACTCCCAGTAAGTATTGAAAAAACCTGCGAACTCATGTCTCCAGAAAGTTCAACCAGGTTAGGATGAAGTTCTACAAGTTTTATTACCGGATAGTCAAACTGAAACTTTACAAGACCTACATACTACCAACTTGTGAGGCTAAATACTTGTCAGCGACTGCTCACATTATTTTGTGTTTGCTTCATTCAAGAGAGAAGTTGACATCGAGGCATCAACCACCAGCCCTCCCCTATTTCCTTCCTGACAGCACGCCGTACATATATCCTCCCTTTAGACTGGCTGATTTACTTCCGCTTCACAAAAAATAGTGGTCAAGGGAAATACCCACTCCCACTCTCACTATTATACTATATTTACTACACTGCATTCGCATCCCCCCACTACACGGGGCTGTTATTAATTCGCGGCCATCTACGCTCAAGCGGCGTAATTAAGCAGCTGAATAAAGCTGTCTAAGTTTTAGAGCCAGTAAAAAATGAACGGTGGCGGCGGTAACTATTCCCCCGGCGGCGGTGGAGGCACCTCTAATAATAGGGGACAAAATTTTGGGGGGAATCCGGGACAGCGCAATAGCCTCGATTACATGAGAGCGGTAAGTTCCTCTTTTTGTGATCAGCGGTACTTTTGGTCTGATGAATTAATATTGGGGGCGGTGGCTGAGTTTGGTCACAAAATTATGCTCACATTTTGTGTATCTCTTGAAAAACATGTATTTCTCATGTGTGTTTTATCAATATCTCCTACTCACATTGTAATATCTATTTATCTCTGCTTTGTTTCATCGCTATATTTCAGTTGAATGAAGCCCAGTATGGCGGAGGGGTTGAATACCTGCAATCCCCTCTAGGCCGTCACTTAGCTATGCAGCAGGAAATTGAACTCCGACGACGTCAAGTTGAAGAACAACATCTCATATCCGAGCTTGAGTACCAAAACCAACTACGGCGACTTCAGCACCAACAGCAAATGCAAGGGCAGTTCGGTAGTATGTACGGCCAGCCTTTTCAATTATCCGCCATATCGGATGATTTCTTGCTCCAGCAACAGCAGCAAATGTTGTTGCAAGACCAGATAGCGCAACAACAGATGCATGCTCACATGTCTCAACAACGAGATCGCGAAGAACTGCTGTCCATGTTGCACAGAAGAACCGATCAGAACCTTCAGATGCCACAGATACCACCATCCAACTCACTTATGGTGGAGCCGCTACCTGCGGCACGCCAAAGTGCAGAGCCTATTGATACGGAAATGCGTTATGAATCTGAGGAGCCTGCTAGTGCCTCAGAACTATTTTCATCAACTGCAGCCAAGGAAAGAGGGAAGCCCTCCCCACCGAAGAAGTCCACTCCAGCAAAAAGAGACCCTTCTCCAGCAAAAGCCTCTTCACCTAGAAAGAAGAATCCCTCTCCGGCAAAAGGAAAAAAATCATTCCCTAAAGAAAAGCCCTCTAGGAATGGGGAGCATAAGAGTCAAGAGAGTAAAAAGCCGGTTGCAAACGGTGGTAAGGCATCGAAGATTAAGATGATATCATACATCGATTTGTTAGCCGCAGAGCCAGTGGATTTGACAGCGAAAGGTACTAAGGATGTTGAGGAAGGCAGCCAGTCAACAGAGAAAGAGGAACCTAACTTACGCGCTGTAACAAAGAGTCTCCCAAAACGAGACAAAAAAGGCAGCACTACCAAGACTAGCATAACCAAGACAGCCAAAGAACTAGTGGCCAAGACCAACAAAAAAGATAGTGCATCAAAAACTGCGTCAAAAGATGATGAAGCCGATGTTCATAAGGCGGCGGCGGATATTGTCGTGAACTTTGCACAAGTGAACATGACCCCTGATGAAATCCAAATGGCGACTAAATGGAGCAAGCAAAGTCATGCTTCCACCACAACGTATCAAGAAATCTCTTTAGAAGAAACTCCTTTCATCAGTGCAAGGATGAAATTCAACATTCCATCGTTACCTCTGGAACCGGAATCAACTGGTGATTCTGATTTAGAGGTCGAAGTCCAGATGGAGGATGCCGTCGAAAATACAGTTCCTGAAAAGCCAAAGAAGATCGAAAAGGAGAATTCTTCTCTCACCGGGCCAGAGTATGTATTACTAAAACCAAACATAAAGTTCGCACCCCGAGAAAATGAACGGGATCAAGATCAAGATGAATGGTGGCCTTCAAATCAGAAAATTCGCCAAGAACGCCGTAAGCGAGGTCTTCCATTCAACGACGAAGATACCGATGAAGAGATTGACCCGAAAGAGTCGCAGCAAGTCATTAGCTTCAACAAGGGAGGGTTAAATTCCATCAAGAAAAGGATGAAAACATCAGTAGAGCCGGGTGTTCTGGAGAAGCTACCTCATTGCAAGTTGTACGAAGATTACTGCACTGACGAGAAAAAGTATACGTACTCTCCAAAGTTTTGCTGCCAGACGACTGAAACATTTCCCTACAAAGCTATGGTATGCTGCTCCATTTGTAGCACTTGGAGGCATGCACAGTGTGGAGGGCATTACAAGCGTTACTCCTCTGATAGTACGGACCCGTCAAATATGTTGTTCGTTCCTGTCTGCGATATTTGTTATCTCGAAAAGCCTTATGTAGAAGGTGAAGGTGATACTGCTAATGCAAAGCGATTGGACCGACAGAGGGTTGAGCATCTGCGAAGTTGCAATGCAACCAATGCTGTGATGAGACAATATGCCTTCAGTAAACATGCTGGTCCTTACAAGTGGCCACTCGGAAACGTATGTGTAACACATTCATCAGGACATACTAAAAGTGTCGCAGGCCGGCACGAGAAATCTGAAAAGCAATGGGCGGATATGGTTGAACGAATCGGGAAAACTGATATGAAGGCAAGAGAGCGTCTACGAGTTAGAACACGTGAGTTTGAACGCATCATGATAAGCGTGGAAGATGCCGAAGGAGTCACCGATCGTCACAACATGACACTGTTCCTACGCAATGATGTGAGGAAGCCAAATCCAGCAGGC
Organism: Skeletonema costatum; assembly: GCA_018806925.1. Classification (NCBI taxonomy): domain Eukaryota; phylum Bacillariophyta; class Thalassiosirophyceae; order Thalassiosirales; family Thalassiosiraceae; genus Skeletonema; species Skeletonema costatum. The sequence goes on along the minus strand of JAHBBA010000844.1, from coordinate 117,178 downwards.
TTCGAAAATCCCAGGCGAAACATTTTTGACCCCGAGGACGACCTCATTGGTATGGTAAATCCAGAAGTATCAGATTCCAATGGCACTGCTAGTGCTAGTAGTCTCAACTCTACATCAACACCGTCATCGGGCGGGATGGATGCTGTTACATTGGGAAGAAATGGTCTTGGAACCAGAGCCGGCAGAAAGCCAGCGTTGACAAATAAGGAAGGGAACACCGACGACAAGGCTGATTTAACTTGTCGACGACAGGGTTGCTGTCAAAAACCTCGTTTTGATTCCATCTTTTGCTCTGACGCATGTGGTGTATCGACAGTCGAGGCTGACTTACTTCAGACATTAGAATACGCCGGTGATATGCACCCCACCTCACTTCGATAGTTAACGAAGACCAATGAACAATACCGCATAGCTATTTACTTAACGATAATAACGACGTCGATAGGATACTATGGTACAAAACGAGTCTTGGAACTGACCTTGCTCATCATACTCGATGTCTTTTCTCGCCTCCTCTTTTCCTTCCTGAGAGAGAGGGAAAACTTTTTCTTCAAAAATCCAAAATCCGAGACCAGACACGAGACGCGAACTGACGAACCGAACCCTACCGTCAAAACTACACATCATGCACAATGAATAATCAACTAAGATCCAAACTCCATACTATTGTACTGTGTTGCATACAATGAAGAATCAAATGGAAATATCCATCCAACAGAATGCCTCCACCATCGGCATCGTCCGGCCCGAGTTCATATCAACAACTCTGGACTGGTGGCCACTCGAAACTAGAGCATGGGGCAATTCCTCAGTCATTCATGCAGATTTGACGCATCCAAATTTGATTGCAGCAGCTAAGGGTCTGAGTCCAATGTTTATCAGGGTAGGTGGCTCTCAAGCGGACAGTGCCATTTACAACATGAGCACCAGCACTACCACTGTAGGGGAAGCAAATCGATTTGCCCAGGCATGTGACAAGAATCCTCAACTATGCTTGACAATGCAGCGGTGGGAAGAAGTTCTTAAATTTGCCCAAGATGCTGGAGCAAGTATTGTTTTCACGTTAGCATATATCCGCCACACAAAAGATGAATCAGGACAGAATGATCAACAAGACTGGGATTCTACAAATGCCAGACAACTACTACAATATACTGCGCATTCCAAATACGATACTACAGTCTTTGGGTTTGAATTGGGTAATGAAGTTACTCACAAGGGAAAGATTGAGAATGTAACAAGATTAGTAAATGCTTATGCTGAATTGAGACACATCATAGATGAAACGTGGCCATCAACTATCAATGACAAGCACAAACCAAAGATACTTGGTCCAGCGTCAACCGGACAATCAATAACAACGAAACTGCTCAAAGCACTTGGAAGTCATGTCGATATTGCTACCTATCACAAATATCATGGTGGAGGCAAAGAAGAAGCGCTTGTAAAGTACGCTAAAAGTACTTCCATAATTCAACATCCAAACAAGTTTCATGGTATTTCCAGTACCAGCAACAAATACATGGACAAACCGGAGGTGTGGGTTGGAGAGGGTGCCATGGCTTACAATAGTGGACGGCAAAACATAACTGATTCTTTTGTTGGGTCGTTTTGGTTCACCAATTTGCTCGGTGCTATTTCCAAGTCGGTTCCTCATACTGTCTACTGTCGTCAAGCTTTAGTTGGTGGCTATTATGAATTGATATCTCATGAAACCATGAAGGCGAGGCCTGATTACTGGATAGCTCATCTATGGAAAAGGTTGGTTGGGACTAAATCGATTGGTCCAATACTGTCACCAAGTCGAGAAGACTCACCTGATAAGTACACTTTTGGATGCTGTGAGGGCCCAGGATATGATACATTGCTCATTCATGCGTTTTGTGCCAAAGGAGAGCGATCCAATCCAATATTCGTCATTACAAACATTGACAAGGAAGAATCATCATTCAATCTAAATATTACTGTCGGTACACACGTCACAAAATATATCCTGACTGGTAAAAATGGTAGGAGAGATTCTAGAAGCGTGGTCTTGAATGGTAACCAGCTTTTGACAATTGAAAATGGACAGCTACCAGAAATAGTCGGCGAAGACACGGATGACATGAGGGTGACACTTCCTCCCGTATCCATTGCATTTGTCACTGTTCATGGCTTTGAAGTCGATGAATGCGTCCCACCTATTGTTACCGCTGCAACTGAAACCTCTCATATCAATTATACCACTTCTATTTCACTGGAAGATCAGCATCAATACACAACAAGTGATATCCACGATCATGTCCCTTTTATTGCAAGTGAAAGTGCAATGTATTACTCAGCAACATTTGATGAAGTCCAACTTTTATCACTTGTACAAATTCTTGGTGCCATGGTTTTCTTTGCATTCATTTTGTGCTTGAGGAAGAGGTTGCGACTACGACAATCATGATGGCAATAATTTAACAGATCATGTATGGATGACTGGTATACAATGGTGCCTTGCACGTTCTTGTGTACTCTTGTCGCTTTACGACTTCGGGCGGGGGCTGTGTCTAAACTAACTCCATGTTTTTAGAAAATGTGAGAAAGGGGAAAACCGAAACCAAGAAAACACCACTCATCAACCTTTCCAACAATATGATGGTGTATATAAACAAGAATTGTGACGCGGCAGCGGCAAGCTTCGTGCTTCGTGGCTGTGGTGGGTTGGATGGATGGAGTGAGTGCATGCACATCTATCTAGGCCACAACTGTCCAATGTATGTTAAGCCATGACTGTCTTGCGTAGGTTAAGCCAACTGTCCAGAGTATGTTAAGCCTAACTGTCCAGAGTACATTTCACCAACTTGCATTATATTGTTTAAAACAAGCGAATGTTTGAGACAAGACAGCATAAAAATATGATTGCAAGAAATAGTAGTACAAGCACCAAACTCAAGACGTTTACATGCAAAGATGCTAAGTTGAGGCAACTCCTTTTATGGCACCGACATCACAAGGGCGAGCTGGGTTTATGCATTCCCAAACACTACCGTTCCAGGCTAAGAGTAAGAGTGACCGACGTAACTAAATTGAGATACACGGAGAAAAATGAGCTTGTTCATGTTTTAGAAGCGGCAGTGACGTCGTTGAGAAGATTCAGAAAACAAAAAGAGGCTGGAAACGCAAGAAGCAAATATAATCAACAGTCCATCACAAACTATTTCTTTGCAAAAGAAGTACACACTAAGCCCAGAAAGTGATAGTGCGGTGCCGGCAAAGGTTAGCGCAAGATTGATGACTAGCTTCGCTGCGCTCAGCTAGCCTGCGGAGTGATGCTGGTGGGTTACATAGAGTGTTAGGTATGTAACAGTATTCTTTATGAGAGCTTCTTGTTATGTGTTACAACGTCTCATGCATGATGCTCTAGATAGATGGCGCACTCGGCGCCAGCAGAGATGCATCAATCGTAATCGCTGGCTTTAATGCACAGGATAGCTGCTTCAAGAGTGCAATCTACATATCAAAAGCAATTTTGTGTGTCGAGAAATTTATGATTATGTAAGATGATGGTCTGCATCTCACGACACATGTCATCTCGACATCTTTCGAGTATGGCACAGCCGTCAACGGATGCATCGTTTGTTGCACGGATAGATTCTGGATTCATACAACTTCATATCACATTGCACTGACAAGTTTACATGTCTGTAGAGCTGTGCAAACAAACAGTTCCAAGAGAATGCATTTATCTTGAGTAGATGGGCCTCTGGTGCAACAAATATTGAACAATAACACAAATAGTATGTCCTAGGACCAGTATGTAACGCTAATTTAATGTTGTTATTGCCATTACCAGCCTCAAAGTTGCTTGACTTGGTGGAACTCTTGCCTCTTGCTCTCGGGTGTTTCCGACTTAGTGAAAAAAGTGCACGCACCTACTACTGAGTACTCCCATCTACATTTGTCACACGCACAATGATACTCAAACCCTGATTAAAAATCGTTCTCAACGGTCCGTCCGTCTACCTAATTATTACCCTTAGATCGTTGTGTGGTGTGAGATTTTCTCCCCTTTCCAGATGCACATCTCAAGCGGTTGAGCACTTTTCAAACCCAGCAGCCAACGCCGACATCTCATCTTGTGCTTCCTTCGACGTTGCATCACATGTCGACGCCGCTGCCTCTGTCCACTGTGCTAATGCCCCTGCTTTTGCTCAGCACACCACGAATGCACAACAACAATAGACACTGCCACCATTAATATAATTCATCGCGGCGGGATAGTTGGATTTATTACGCATCACCAACACCACTTTTCATGCAGGTACGCCACTTCTCCCCCGTCGTTGTTGTCGTTGCCGCACGTTGCCTTATTTTGGTGGAGACGAGTATCTCTTTGGGCACTATGCCAGCAATCTCATTGTCCTAGACATGAGTATGTGATAATATTATTTATGGTCACATGAGAGATGCCGTTTCTATCGAAGTAATTCAAACACAGCAGGCACCAATCACTTGTTTTTTTTATCTTCTTATTATTATTATCTAAATCTCTCACCACAACAATTATTACCCTCTTCAATATTTACCGACGAGAACAGGCAGCAGGGATTCGGCACTTTCCAAATGTCTCGTGATAATGGGAAGCCCCCCAGTGGGATGGCAGTGATATTGGATAGAGAAGATGTCAATGCCGAAATGACGGATCCAGTGCAGTGGAGGGATTATGAGAAATCAACATCAACAGATGCAGATCTATCAACATTATCCACCTCTTTTGCGCAAATGCCTTCTCCGTCACGTGTGTTTTCAAGGGCAGCGTTGCAAAAGCCTCCCTGCCATGATTCGTCGCATGGTGGTAGGAGTAATACTTCCAAAGTCGCAAACAATCCATCCGACACGACGAGTACGAACAATGTCCCACGGACGAGTGATAAAGAGGGAGTAGCTTACAAGGCTTGTACTGGTCTTCTTCAAGAGAGGGTGTTGGATGAGTTAAGTCTTCTTACGAAGAATTGGAAAGGAAGTATTGTGCTTTCATGTGTACCCATGACTTCGCTTGAAGGTGTAGAGAAGGCAAAGGAGGAACCCGTTGAGATTGACATCTGTGACTATCTGAGTGGTCAGAAAACACAGTATAGTAGATTGAATTTCTCTCCTTGTGAATTTCCGCCACCTGTGGATCTTAAATTAGCATTCAAGACGAGCAAGAAGAACCACACAAACACAACATGGGATGACCTCAAAACCTACATTGTGAAGCAATCGTACGAGACTCGATCTCCAGTGGTCTGTTCCAGTAGTAGTGCAGGAGGTGGTGGTAAAAAGTTTGTTTGCCAGACTTTGAATGATACGAATAAGAAGAATAAAGGGAGGAAGCGTGAAGACGAGGATTTCCGCGAAACGCATCTCGTCAATGATGGAGAGAGAGGGGAGCGTGAGAATGGAAGATCCCTCCCAAGGAGAACATCCGGCCAAGACATATCCGACGGAAAGTGTGGCCTCTTGTTTACAGTGAAATGTGATGAGATTGGTTATCACATTACCCTTTTTAGAAGTGCTGGGACTTGCATGCACTCACATCATATCAAGTACAATTACAGTGATGTGAGTCTCCCGTTGCGGCTCTTGGAAGAGAACGAGGTCAAGGAATTGAAGAATGTACATGATACCCAAGCTGGCGAAGGGCTCTGCAAAGCGTATTTGTTTGCTAAGACTGGCCAATTGGTACCAAGAGGGAAGATTGCCTATCTCTTCGGTTCCAAGGCAACGGGAGATGCAGACTTTGCAAGCGATATTGATAAACTGCTTTCATACTTGGAGGACGAAAAGGATATTGTTCATGCAGTCTTTTGGGACATGGCTTCTCGGGGGAATGATGGGTGTAGACTAGTCAGCAAGTGCAAGTGTGTGGAAGATGAAGATCCGATTGTGACAGATCTCACCGCTGATCGTAGCATGAAGAAAGTTGTTGCAATGGTGCGTGAAGACAGGAAGGAGCGCAACATTGGCTCAAATCAGAATTTGTTCTTATCAGTTATGTGGGGAGAGAAAGGTAATTTCAACTTCATTGAATTGTACTTGTCTTGTCGTTGGTAGATTACTCTTATCACATCTTATTTTGATTGCTATTCTTCCTCAATCATTTCCGTCAGAAAATCTCCGCTACTTCAAGATGTACCCGGAAACAGTGTTTGTCGATGTAACATCTCACTCCAATAATAAAAAATATCATCTCCTTACATTTTCGTGCAAGAGTGGCACGAACAAGCAGGTGTTGTTTCTGAAAGCTTGGATCCCAAACCAAAGAAGATTCTCTTTTCGGTGGGTCTTCAAATATGGCATGGAGTCCCTTGGCCTGCATCATTACTTCAAGTACACAGAGCTTATCATGAAGGATGGTGATCCCCAACAGCATAATGAGATACAGAATTTCATGGTGGAATATCTTACAAATGCATTTGATGGTGCCTGTGGCTGGCATCTTGTTCGCCAGGGATGTCTTAGAGATTGTCCGGGCAAGAATGCGGCGGGAAAAGAAAATGCTGAGAAATGGGAACAGTTTCTAACACATGTGAAAAATTGGTTATACTCTTGGATGCGTCCTGGATACTGTGAAACAGAGGATGAATACAAGATCTCGAAAAAACTTCTCTTCCGCTATATTTCTAGTCAGTCGGCACTTCAAGCAGCTGGAGGGCAACAACAACTGCTTGACACTGTCAAGCAGTGGGTTCAGAACAAAGTGATAGTCAGTGAGAACCATTTCCTCTTCTATTTGCGGAAGCACAAAAGGGCTTTTCATACGTATTGCTCCAATGGCCATGAGTAAGTTTAGCAATGCTTCTTTTTGTTTGTGCTCTGCTCCGACTTGCCTATATATAAACTCACACGAATTACTTTTGACTTGCTCCTCTCTACTTTTAATCTGACAGAGGCACCAACTTTGGCATGAAGAATCATACCATTCCATTGAAAGCTAATGGCTCAATGACAAAGAATGCTAAAGCCCTGACCATGCAAGCCTCTCTCAAGGCCGCAGAAATGAATGCCAATGCATATCGAAATGTGATAAAGCCCAATGTTTCACGACCTCCGTCATAATGATGTGAAGGGTCCGAAGTTGCACCTAGATTTGCTCACTGATGATTGCATGCCTATTGAAGATCCTTCCACTGATATGAGTGCGGTGCATCGTCTCAAGAACTATGATGTTGATGATATCTCTCAGCAGTTGGGCGGGACGGTGGATGGGTGCATTGTGACCACTTCTGCGGCCCAGTCTGAAATGGAAAGGAATATGTTGGAGTCTAATAATGGCGGCATTCCTGATGCAGCAATCTTTTCTGAGTCACTTGAAGACTTTCAGTTTCGAGCTGATGGCTCCTTACCACCAGGCGTAAGCCTAAGAAGCGCGCTCATGCCCCAATTCAATGATGTTTGCAGAGTTTGCGAACAGTTCCCACAACTTCGTCAAAAGCTATCAGAGGCACATGAAGATATTCTCAAGCATGGAAGGAAGCTCGCGAGTGAGAAGATGTCGAATCCTGAGAGGAACGGTGCTACAGTATCAATGTTGACTGATAGGCACACTGGGCCTTCTCGTGTATACAACACTAAAATTAATCCAATTAAACAAAGTCTTCCGTAATCATCAGTATAGCTCTTCCTGGCTTTTCCTATAATTTGATATGCTTGGGATCTAACTTTGATTGGAAGAAGAGTACAAAGTATTTATGCATCTGTGTGTTGACTGCATGCACCACAAATCCCCCAAAATACAAGTTTTGTTTATTAGGTAGCCCAGGTACTGTAGGAATAGGTAGAATTTATACTACAGAGAAGACCTCAAGGAGACATGTATCTGAACCTCTCCACAAACGTTGCAAAGCAAAGGAGAAAATCTCACACCACACAACGATCTAAGGGTGATAATTAGGTTGACGGACGGACCGTTGAGAACGATTTTTAATCAGGGTTGTACGGGCACAGTACCCTTACATGTTTATGTACTAGTCTGAAACAACACAACAACAACAAGATGCAAAATTCCAGCGCGGCCTCCTCTTCCCTTCAACTCAAGAACACTGCAGCCCTCACTTCTCCGAAGCTTGGACAACGCAATCATAAATCATAAACCATGGCCAGCAAAGACCGTCTACCAATAACGGTAGGCCTTCGACGCAAGCGTCCACCACCCTTTGCAGCTCCTTCTTCCTCTGCAGCATCAGTTTCCTCCCATTGGCTCCTCCATCCTCATCAAGCGGACAGCGCCTGGCGATGATCCCATACGTCTCAGCCGATGCCGGCCCGGACACGTTACTACGCCGATCGATTCTATTTAGATGCTCCCCACTTCCTTACTGGAATATCAAGTGGACAAGAATAAGCAATTAGACATCAATTATCGTATAATCCGGACACGTCCGTGATAATTTGTGTATTGCAAACAAAATGTGGAGAGAAGAAAGCACAACCACCTTCCACGACTACGATATGATCAACAAATCGAAATAGGTTTGCCGCCGGGAAAAGCCACCGTGATGACAAATAATCGCCCACCACTGGTTTGATCGAGCGGATTTTATCAATTCATTGGATTTTTGGCTGCGGCGATTATTGGGACGTATACATGATTGGCGATTTGGAGTATTTGAAGGAGGCTTTTCCAAAGTTTATTTCCTCCTCAAAGAGATGGAGGATGGTTCATCAGTTCCGATCGCACGTTCCTTCACGCTGGTACTTCATGGCCAAACAGGGATTTTACCTGGAAAAGAAGGAAAAGGCAACAGTAATGCATGCCGTCAAGACTAGTATCAAGATTGAAAAAGAAGAGGAGGCTATGCACTTACGGGGCGGTGGTAGTAGAGTCAATCTTCTTTTGCAATCAAAATCGCCCCATAGTTCCTACACCTGTTGAATGTTAGACAAGACAATGGTGATAATAATGAAGACGAGCTCAAGTTTTCTCACATATGAGGGTGCAAAAGTGAGATTACCTAACACACCAAAACGAAAAACGCAAGGGCAGGAAGCGAGTAAAACGTGAAGAAGAAGCAGTGGTGGCTGAAAGTTCTGATATTGTCAAAAGAGGAGAGTATTCAAAAAGTAGAGAACGTGTTGTCAATGGAAGCAAACAGTGATGGCAAAATTGGCATCAATATAGGTAATGAGGCTCCGTCAGCACATTTTCTCTCTATGCAAAAAAGACGAGGAGATGAAACCTCCTCCAAAAAAGAAGTCTATGCCCAATGCCAACCATTCCAGTTACTTCTGCAGCACCCACACCCTCTCTCCTGCATGCTCCACCAGCTGAACGTGTCACAAAAGCACCAATTGATCCTCTCTACAGCGATTACTACGATTCATCTCAGGACAACATGATGTCTCAAGAGGAATTAGCAAACAGAGCCCGATGGGCAAAGATACAACCTACGCCTCTTTTCGGTGGTGAGGTTTTTTTCACTAGAGTGTTTCCTGGTTGGATTAGACCTCCGGAAAAGTTCAAGGGTGAATCTTCTGCTGTGATGAACGATATGGTGCCGGAAGAGACAGTGTCTGCTGCATTTACTGAAAATGATGGTAATATGGGCTACTCTGATGACGAAGAGCATGCATACGAGACAGCGTATGATGAATTGATTGACGAGAAACGAGCAAAGAATCCAGACCTGAAAACAGAGCTAGGTGTTCACCACCCCAAATTCTTTCTTTTATTCGAAAAGAGTGGCTCAATTGTAGTCATTATTTCGACTTCAAATCTGACACCACAAACTGCAGTAGACGGGTCATGGGTACAGCGATTTGATGCAAGGCACGAGTCTCAATATGACCAATTCAATCAGAGTGACGTTGATCTTGGAATGCCATCAGATTTTGGAACTATCCTGACAGATTTCTTGATGAAACAATCTGATGCAACTGCTAATGGATCGATGCTACCTGACATTTTTTTGCGAAGATATGTCAAGGGACTTTCATTAAATGGATTACGGACTCGTTACAAGTTTGAAGATGCTCAAGTACACCTTGTCTCTACTGTACCGGGGCATCACAAAGGTTCCATTCCTCCAAAGGGATTGGATACAACGCTGTTCACCATACAAACCACAGATTACGTATGGACCTCAGCGTGTTTCGTTCATTTTATCCCGTCTTCTGGACGCTTACCACATGCAATTGGCAAACAACAACTCGAAAAAGTCACGTAGATTGGTAGGCCCCATGTGGAATTCCTAAAACCACTGTGGCCAGCAATGAACCAGTTGATTGTTCAGCCAACGAGCTTGGGAGGGAATTGGACAAGAGAGAGTCTGGAAGAGGTTGTTGCAAAATACCTCCAGAAAGAGCCAGAAGACATGAGCGATGAGCTGCTTGACGAAGTTGATATCATTTGGCCATCAGAGGATTTCTTTGCATTAATGAAGGAGAAACGGCATGCAGTGTGGGAATTAAACCAACATACAAAAGCTGCCTCCATCATTGCGAGACGCATGAACGCAGAAAAGAAGAAACCAAAAAGAGAACGCCTTCATGTCTTTCTTTCTTCGGATTCTTTCGCTGGGTTAGACAGATCTGTGATATCTCGTATGGCATTGTACGAAACGAGTCATCCGCTGCAGATACCCTTCACTTCTTCTTCGCTTCATATCAAGAGCATCTACAGATTGCTCAATCTAAATGAAAATCGAAGTTCACAATCATCTGGTTGCACTGCCGAAGCAGAAGAGCGGTTCTCGTGGTTTATGCTCACGAGCGCATGCCTATCGAAAGGTGCTCAGGGAAAGGCCACCCCTCGTCGAGGTCCCGAAGAGCATGATGAAATGTCATACTCTAATTTTGAGCTAGGAGTTCTTTTCTGCTCAAGACTACAGGAGTATGACAGTGATCGTCTCTATGTGTATGATCCTCAGCTAAAGGGCTGTCAATGTGGGTCAAAAGATAAAAATCACAAGGCACGCCTTCGCAATAGCACACCAAACAATCCGTTGTTCCTTGACAGTGTAAGAAAGGTTCATCTACCCGTCCCGTTCAAGATTAGAGCTACGTCATATCAAACTGATGAGGATTATGACTTCTTTTCCGCGACTCCGTATCTTCATGAAGTCACGGATGGAACGAAAGGCAATATGAAGCTCACACCGTACGGGCAAAGACTAGCAAGAGAAAATTACAATAAATCATAAGACATCTTTACATACAGATTTAATCTAGATGCGACTATACTTCTTCGTCAACTACTTTGCGACTGCTGTGCCTCGGCTTGGACCTGGAAGAATCGGTACTTCTCCTCTTGCGACGACGCTCTACGGCTTCCCCTGCCGCCCTCAATGAACTTCTCAAAGTCGATCCGGTGCTTCTTCTCCTGGAAGACCTCCTCCTCTCACTGGTTCCTTCGGCATCTTTCTCTGTCGAAAGGCGACGGGCCTCTTCCTTCGCCTTCTTCCTCTTTCTGCGTTTCTCTTCGGTGTCAGAAAGGTCACTTAATACACTTTCTTCCTTTTCAAGAGTAAGAGACCTTTTCAATGATGATGCAATCTCTCTCGCCCTACTCCTCCTGCTCTTTGGCTTCCTTCGGCGGCGTTCAGAAGAATCAGTATTTCTCTCTTCTGCTGAGTTGCCACTGCTTCCATCGGTCCCACTTCCTGTCATGTTGGCAGGAACATCCTCAGCTTTGTCAACCATGAGAGTATCCATATTGTCTCCATGGCCCTTGGCTGCTGCCTCCTCGTCCGCATAATCATACTTCTCCTCCTTCTTCTTCTCTCCCTTCTCCAAGTCTTGAGGATCGTTCACGACCTTGCGGCGGCTAAACGCTCTGCGGAAAAAGAACAGACCAACCAGGCCAGAAATCAACACGACCAGGAGAATGATCGGCACAGTTGCCCATGGTGCAAGACCACCAGTTCTAGCTTCGGCATTTTGAGCATTCAGTGTTTCAAGAGGAGGAGTACGACTCTCATCAGTAGCACTATTATCGGCAGCAACAGTATCGCCATAACCCTTGACGGTCAAATGCTTGGAATTGACAGTTTCCAAATCCGCAAATACGTCACCAACCTTCTCTCGAAGAGTCTTGGTGAGACGTCTTGAATCGGCATTGATGGATTGCTCGGCAATTTCACCAAGTTGGAGCCTTGGGGGAGGGTTGTATTCTCCCCGTGCCGTGAACTTGTAGGTGACAACAGTGTAACCATTAAGAGCAGGTTCCTCAACTGACTCTTGTAATTTTCTTGAGGAAGAACGCAAATGTCTTGAAAAGATCTCCGACTTCTCCTCCGAGTTCTTTTCATGTTCTGCCACCATGGACATGGTAACACCATCCACTTCAAGTTGCACACCTGAAAATCCTTGAATGGACATGACAGAATCAAGAAGAGTCCTCTGAATCTCTGCCACAGTCGTACTCTCGGCAAGGGCACTCTCACTCTCGAGGGTTTCCCCAAGTGTGGTATACACGGCCTCGGTACTATTTTGGGGAAATAAGAGATCAACTTCAATATCTGCATACTGCTGAGTGGCCAACGGCCATGCCTGTTGAGACAACCCCACATCTAGCATGTGCTCCGAAGGGTACACCACCACCATATCATCGGGACCATATTCACTCTCCTCCTCAACCTCCACCAAGTTCTCAAACTTTTTCTCCAAATCCTTCTTCTTGCCCACCTCAAAACACCCCACACTTCGTCCACAATACCCCCATAATCAAACTCCCCACTTGTCACCGCCTCATCATAAAAACATCCCACCCTCCCCACCCACCATGGGACATTCAAAATACGACAATGTCCCATCATCCCCATTCCTCTCGGCCTTGACCTCCGTAGTCGGCAATACATTCGTATTCACCCGATAGTTCATGGGGGCCTTGTACACAATGTAATACCGTCCAGGACGATTCATCACCTCGGGGAAGCGATATCCTCCTGCTACTCCACCAGTTTCGGTGACTTTTTGAATGACTACTTCTCCATCTCCTCGGACTGGTTGGGACTTGGTGACGGCTACTTCAGTGTTGGTATCGCAGTCGACTAGTACAATGGCATCGACTCCGGTAACTCCCGAGTCTTGTTCAATTGCATTCAATGTAGAATCAGTGAACGATCCGCGTTTTCCATTGCGATCCTCATCAAGCCATAGCTGTCCACTAATTTCATTCTTGATATAGTGTGTTTTGGAACGAATGGCCTCATCCGAAAAGGCATCACCAGAACTAAAGAGGGAGTAAGTGGTGGTAGTTTCTCCACCGGTGGGTTCTTTGATGAATTGTTCTTCGTAGGCTTGTTGATCGATTGTGGAGAGGGTGGATGTGGTGGTGGTTACGGTGGGGGTGGTGGCGGTGATGATGAGGGAGCCGTCGATTCCGGAGGAGCCGTCAGCGGTGAGTTCGGTACTTTCTTTTCCGTGTACTTGCTCTGTTACTTCTACTGCACGCTGCTGCTGCTGCTGCTGTTGGTTCTTCATGATTGTCGTCGTTGTTGGTATGCGGTATGGAACTAGTATGGTATGTACTATCGAGCCGTTAACGAGGATGCTTTGGGAAGGCTACTGGGATGCTATCTCATGCTTCTTTTGTGTGTAAGAAGATGGCCATGGTCGTAAAAAGGTTCGGTGATCGTGGAATGGGAGGTCATTCCACGATCAGATAAATAACCCCGATAACCCAAAGCTCAGAATTATGTCCATGGGTCTCCCGTGGGCGAGAAGTACAATCCGTGTGAGCAAGAAGCAAGAGCCAAGCAAGAGCAAAGAGCATTAGACAGCTGCTCGCAGTAAGTGAAAAATGCCAAGAGAAGTAAAAAAGGACGAAGATGTGATGTGAAAGGCGAGTCAAAGATTGCGTAGGAGTTAGATGGATATGATCCATCACAAGATGAACTTGTTAGGGCCGAGCTACTTAGCACATGATGTGAATGTAATACTAATACCATAGCATCTTTATAATCTGTGTAACTTTACAGTTCTCAGACCCCGCGTGATCATCTTTTTTCGATTGATTGAAGGCCTATTCTAATGAATCGCACCGGAATCTTATTCTACATCCTCTTGCGAGTATGGCATGTGTTCGTCTGCTGTGCTGACTATCATACTTTTGGAGATATGGTCGTTTTTATGTTGGCATAGGATTGGCAACTCGACTATTATACTATTAGCCACGTGATAGCAATGATTTTGCTAAATTTAAAAATCGATTGGAACGAGGCCTAGAGTGATTCGTTCCGATTCCCCACAAACAAAAAAGATGATCACACGGGATCTGAGAACTGTAAACTTCAAAATTTATATCTTTCAAAAATTTTATGATTTACTTCCCCCTTCCATTCATTGTCCCCTATGATCAACCTCTTCAAGCAAGTCTTCAAAAGTGTTTTCAGTGTCAAAAGAAGAGCGACGCCTTCCTCTAATAGCAGTCATGGACGATCCAAGTTTTGGCGAGGATGGAGGAAGAATGACGCTTTGGCTACGCCGCCCTCCCCGGGATGTCCTCCTAGAAGGAATTCTAGTGTTCTCTACCTCACTATCTTGGGCTGCAGAAGTGAAATACTCATTTAGAGATGCACATACCTCTTTCATTGTTGGACGATCAGAGAGATCTTTTGATAAGCCCCTCTTGATGACGCCTCGAATCTGCAGAGGCCATCTTTTATCTATGACAAGGACCTTTTCAAGTTTTGGTAGAGCCTGTTCAAACTCTTTCCTCTTCTTGCACTTTGGAAAGGGCTGTTTCAAACCCACCATCTCCCATAAGACGACAGCGAATGAATACACATCCGCCTTGAGGTTGTAGGACTTTTTGAAGAACACTTCTGGTGCAGAATATCGAGGAGTTCCAGCACCGCTCATCTCATATACGTCTTTGTATGAGTCACCATGCTGAGGCATGAATTTAGCAAGGCCAAAGTCAAACAACTTTACGTTGCCTCGCTTGTCCACACCAACATTCTCTGGCTTGAGATCGTGAAATATGACACCCTTCTCATGTAGATATTTCATTGCACCTGCAAGAGAAGAAGCCATTCTCAGGCGTTTGTCAAGAGATCCTCCTCCACCTGCAGCAGATTTCTCTCCCTTGTCCTTGTCTAGTACCATACTGGCAGTAATGCTACCTCTCAATGCCTTGAGTGAACTTGATGGGTTGAAGGAGTTCTGCTTCTTCCACTCTTCAATTTTATCTTCTAGAGTACAATCAAGTCTCTCGAGGATGATAAAGAACGCAGATGGACCCTCTGCAAAGGATTCATGGCGGCTAGCAATGATGCCGTGAAGCTCGATGATGTATGGATGAGAAAAGGCCGCCAACATCTCAGCTTCGTTGACAATATCTTGAGCGGAATCGAGGAAGAGATCTTTCTCTTCGGAATCCTCTAACTGGTCCTTGAGAGACTTCATCACATACTTGACACCATTCTGGACGGATTTGGCAGCAGCCTCCCTCTTCTGTATCTGTTCTCCGGTGTAGCTGCCGCCAATAGATACGCCGAGAATCTTCTTGGATTCATTGGCACGCAGGCTGAAATCCTTGATCTGATACACGCCGGCGAAGGCCCCCGATCCAACCCTTCGGCCTAGGATGATCTCATCGCTCTCGAATGGTGCAATGGAGTCCAATGATGAATCGCCATAGGTCTCACTGAAGTCATCACTGGTTCTTCGGGCGAGGCGACATGCCATGACACGATTATTCTGGATATCACTTTGCGTCATGATGGGAATGTTTTGGTTTCGGCGATATATATTCAAATTCTTCAGATGAAGCTACACTTCCATTT
The DNA here is from genome assembly GCA_018806925.1 of Skeletonema costatum. Taxonomy (NCBI): domain Eukaryota; phylum Bacillariophyta; class Thalassiosirophyceae; order Thalassiosirales; family Thalassiosiraceae; genus Skeletonema; species Skeletonema costatum. The sequence goes on along the minus strand of JAHBBA010000844.1, from coordinate 101,438 downwards.
ACTGTCAAGCTGAAACTACAATGGGGGATAAGTAGGAGCACTCTTCGTCTGCATTCACTGAACGTAACGCATTTACAATTGTGTGTAATAGTAGCCTTCATCGCCAGCTCAAGTTGATGTGAAGGTGAACTGGTCGTTCATCCTGTTGGTGGACAAAGTGCGTTCACAAAGGAACCAATACCGTTACCCCGAATCTTGGGCCTTTTACCAATCTTGGGCAGCTGTCTTCACTAGCTTCTTCAAATAAGCTTCTTCTACAAAAGTAGATTAAAATGACTTTGCATCATGAATGTACTCATCAAAATAAGACGAAGCTTAGACTAAATTATACGACCAACCCTTCGAAAGTGCGGGAATCTTGAAAACCACAGCAAAATTTCTTTGCCCTCAATCCACGAGGGAATCAGTATGCGATCATGTCAGATGTTTGGATACCAGTTTGAAGTTTGAGTCTCACTAAATAATTTAAGGAGAAAATTCATGAGCTAAAACGACAATGTACAATGTACAGTCTTTAGTCAATCGCGCGGTCACGCGCAGATGCCATGGGAGATAACCCACACTGGTTCAAAATGGTGAAAATCCCACTTAAGGTCGTTTCTCTGGTTTACCTCTTCTTCGCGGGTTTTCGGGGAAACCCACGAGGGCAAGCCCCCCAAAGGTACGTACCGTCTTTGTGTACGTAGTTGTACATACTTTTTACCTGTAGATAAGATACCAATAGTTACTGCCGACCATGGTTTCCGATTGCCTTGCCTTCTGTAGCATGCTAAGTTGTACCAGAGTGACAAATGATGCTTGGTACAGCTAGCGGACACTATAGAGAAGCTATTTGCGTGTTGATAGCGTCCAAGTCAATGTTGATCTTGTACAATAGTTTACTCTAATTTAGATTAATATCTGCACCACTGCTAATCCTCCTTTTCTTCTCTTGTGGAATTGTTTGGGACGATTGGAAATGCTCACCCCATTTTGGTGGAGTGTAGCTGGTTGATAGCATTCGCCAAATATCTTCGTGATCCTTTAGTATAACCCCTTCTCCAGCGAATACTTTGATGTATTCGACTCCCCCATACGTTTCGATGTCGTACGCCTCAAATGACTCTGCAGCTTCCGTGCTGTGGGTCGAAGGCGTCGAATTGTAAGTGCCCCTCTTCTTTCCAGTCGATCTTTCAGTGTACGTTTCTGTTGCTGACATTACTTCTGGCTTCATTACTGTCTGGAGCTTGCCGACCGTCTCTCTCCACTTGCTGTTTACGCAGGCCAACGTGCTTCGGATGTCGTGTAATGGGAAATGATTGAATACATTCTGCAACATTTTTCCATCCATACCACCAATGGTGACATCATTTTCTTCCATATCCACCGCATCTTCATCTACCGCCTCTGCCCCGGCGTCTGCACTAGCACCATCTTCTTTTGAGGACGACACGATTTTTTCCAGCAAGTTTTGGATTGCTTCCACTTCAATATCCCCACGGTTGATGATATTATTCCAGCCAGGGACGCTACTTTCACTTTCGTCTGCAACATTTACCGATAGAAATGTGCAACCATAAAACTCTCGGTTAATGAAACCGCAGGTCTCTGTAGTAAACTGCTTCCTCCATCGCCCTCCTAATTGTTGTGCCATCGCAACCTCAGAAATTCCTAGCAGCTCTCGAAGACAAATGGCGCCGGGGAAGTTCCTCTTCGCCTTTGCGTTCTCTTGGAGTAGTATCCATTTACCATCCGTGCTTTCGGCACCATTGGTGAAGGCGGTGGCCTTGAGAGCCGCAATCCGCTGCTCGATCTCATCTTTATCCATCACGCTCGTCATTCCCTAAGAAAATACTCTCTAGCTCTCTCAATATTGATTGTGTACCCGGAACTAACCGACTAAATCGATTCTAAAGACGTTTTAGAGGCGATTTAATGTGTTTGTTCCGGGTAGCCGACCCCTCCCTGAGGTACTAGCGTGCGGCGAAGTAGCGTCATGGTGCAATGGTATTTTATGAGAATTTTGAGATTTTGTTAGCTGAGTGCATGCAAAAATGCCGGCTCAAAGTGTCAAGATAGATAGCAATCAAGGGTACTTGTAGGTAACATATACTGAGGAGGAGAAATGGTAAAACGATAAGTGAGCTTAAATGGGCTCTGAACCAGTGTGAACCTGTTATGGCCAGATATAATATTATTATATCGTCCGATCTTTCGGCGGGTTGGTTGTTTTGAACCGAGGATACTGCAGGCAGGTTCAAGCATATATGGTATTGTAGTCAAAATATGTAGTCTATGTATGTCTATGCTAACTCATGTCAACTAACAAGTTTATCGTATCCATTCGGAATCATTTAATCTTCAGACTCTTCCGTCTTAAAAATGAGGCTCTGAATCGTTTCATGACTCTCTGTACTCGAGCGCCGATCATCATAATCATCATCCCTCGCTTGTAAGGAGAAAATGTCTCCCCTCTGTCTGCGCTGCTCAGCTTCCTCGGCCTCTTTTTCAGCCTTTCTCTTCAACGATGTCTTGGCATTATAGTAGCGGTTCTTGCAAGAATTCTCAGAACGGCCAGGGATGCTATAGAAGAAATGAATGGCTGGAGTTAATAGACGAAGCAACAAACTAAAAGGAGCAAATTTGCGGCTTTTTTCGGCTGCGCTTGCTTTGCTTCTTCGTGCGACAAAAACTTACCGCTTGGCTATATCGGCCCACTTATTGCCCAACTCCTTTTGAGCTTCTGTAAGAAGATCCATCTCTGTCTTGGACCAAACTCCTTTGCGTATGTCTGGATCCAAATGTGTATTCCTTTCACTGGAGAGTGGTGCTTCTAGTTTCACAAAAGGCTTTCTCCCGATGTTCTAGTGTGACACAGATGCTCGTGTTACTACACATCTGAGCATTTCCAATCCTAATGCCATTATACAGTAAAATACCTCAGTTTAGAGGAGCAGCCGACCTACGACGGTCTCCTCGTCTGTTGCTCTTTGGTGGAGCTAGAGAGTACTTTGGTGCGAAGAGGGATGTTTGGAATGCAGCGCTCGTGGCCTGTCGCTGGTAGTTGAGGGCGATTGGAGCTAGCTTTCCGTATCAGGCTGACAGAAAAGGAGGAGACAAAACAACCGTTGTGTGACAGTAGGTAGTACACGTCCCCAACAGCAACAGCCGCCTTGTGAGCAGGTATACACGTCCCCAGGAACAGGTAACTTACGATGATATCACTGCTCAACCGCAACGCAGATTCAGTGACAATCAAAGAATTCTCTCTCAAAGACAAAGAAATGACTCAACCTCATGCGCCAAAGAAGCGTCGAAGGAGGAACGCGCCGTCAGGACTGATAGCATGACTCCAAACCACTGTTGCAGGTACAGTTTATCTGGTCGCAGATTTTGTGTAGAGGAGGACGCCCATCTTGCTGTTAGGCAGCCCTTTCGGCAATCAAAAGACCGATGACAGAAGTTCATACGCTATGGTTAACATAGACATTATTGGTCGACCTACACGATACAAGGTCTTCATTGAATACTCTCTCTCTTTTACTATTCTAAGTCTATAGATCCCCTCTTCTCATAGTGGTTAGTACACCGACCTTGGATAGATTGTTAGACAAAGTTTAAGCTAGGTGTTTACGGCAGGCTAGATGGGAGTATTGCCCTCCAAGCTGTTCATAAAGCCGCTTGACGCGTTACTTCGTCAACAACTTTACCCACAATCTCCTCCATGCATCTGAGTTGCACAATGCAGCTCAAAATTCCGTCGTTTAACGTGGTAGAGTTGTTCATATGTGTCCTGTTCGCCTGAAATGGTCTTCCGGGAAGTCTCTAGAGCGTTGTTGAATAACAGGAACAAGTCGTTGGCTTCGTCGTCTGAGATCTGGTTCCTTCAGAATGGTCTAAATTCAGAGTCTATCCATACACTCTTGGTCCGAAGCCGAAGATTCCTAATGAGTGTCTGAGTATGTGACCAAGTCCTTCCGGATAGTATCCTCTGCTCCTGTCATCTCTTGGTAGATCAGGCCTCGGATTTCGGGCGGAGAAGGAGGTTGATTTCTAGGTGGAGATGAAGGAGGTGGCTGGGCTGAGCTTCGTTGTATCATCAAGATGATTTTCTTCATCGGAACGTTCGGGATGCTCAGGGCATGGCGCTCAGATATTTTGTCGTCTGGATCTTCTGAATACACACACTTGTCTCAAAATAGGTCGTTTTTGGCATCAATGTACCAGACTTTGAGATAGCCCTTGTCGTCGATGTGAAGCCATTGTACTCGCTAAGCGTCGTGGACCTAATTGAATGAGGATTTGCAGTTTAGTTAGGACGACCTCTTGGTCTCGGATTGTCGACATATGCAATCAGCATTGACGTGTGGAAGCAGCGGCTTTACTGCAAGCTACCTTCGTCAATTGATCACGATTTGCACACGGGATGTTTGGAAGCGTTTCCAAATTATTCCTTGGTATGGTACGGCAAGGAAGATCAAGGCGAAGATAGATATGTGATATGGATGTAAGTGAAAAGGTTGGTTGGGGTGGGTTGTTTTGAACCGAGGATACTGCAGGCAGGTTCAAGCATATATGGTATTGTAGTCAAAATATGTAGTCTATGTATGTCTATGCTAACTCATGTCAACTAACAAGTTTATCGTATCCATTCGGAATCATTTAATCTTCAGACTCTTCCGTCTTAAAAATGAGGCTCTGAATCGTTTCGTGACTCTCTGTACTCGAGCGCCGATCATCATAATCATCATCCCTCGCTTGTAAGGAGAAAATGTCTCCCCTCTGTCTGCGCTGCTCAGCTTCCTCGGCCTCTTTTTCAGCCTTTCTCTTCAACGATGTCTTGGCATTATAGTAGCGGTTCTTGCAAGAATTCTCAGAACGGCCAGGGATGCTATAGAAGAAATGAATGGCTGGAGTTAATAGACGAAGCAACAAACTAAAAGGAGCAAATTTGCGGCTTTTTTCGGCTGCGCTTGCTTTGCTTCTTCGTGCGACAAAAACTTACCGCTTGGCTATATCGGCCCACTTATTGCCCAACTCCTTTTGAGCTTCTGTAAGAAGATCCATCTCTGTCTTGGACCAAACTCCTTTGCGTATGTCTGGATCCAAATGTGTATTCCTTTCACTGGAGAGTGGTGCTTCTAGTTTCACAAAAGGCTTTCTCACGATGTTCTAGTGTGACACAGATGCTCGTGTTACTACACATCTGAGCATTTCCAATCCTAATGCCATTATACAGTAAAATACCTCAGTTTAGAGGAGCAGCCGACCTACGACGGTCTCCTCGTCTGTTGCTCTTTGGTGGAGCTAGAGAGTACTTTGGTGCGAAGAGGGATGTTTGGAATGCAGCGCTCGTGGCCTGTCGCTGGTAGTTGAGGGCGATTGGAGCTAGCTTTCCGTATCAGGCTGACAGAAAAGGAGGAGACAAAACAACCGTTGTGTGACAGTAGGTAGTACACGTCCCCAACAGCAACAGCCGCCTTGTGAGCAGGTATACACGTCCCCAGGAACAGGTAACTTACGATGATATCACTGCTCAACCGCAACGCAGATTCAGTGACAATCAAAGAATTCTCTCTCAAAGACAAAGAAATGACTCAACCTCATGCGCCAAAGAAGCGTCGAAGGAGGAACGCGCCGTCAGGACTGATAGCATGACTCCAAACCACTGTTGCAGGTACAGTTTATCTGGTCGCAGATTTTGTGTAGAGGAGGACGCCCATCTTGCTGTTAGGCAGCCCTTTCGGCAATCAAAAGACCGATGACAGAAGTTCATACGCTATGGTTAACATAGACATTATTGGTCGACCTACACGATACAAGGTCTTCATTGAATACTCTCTCTCTTTTACTATTCTAAGTCTATAGATCCCCTCTTCTCATAGTGGTTAGTACACCGACCTTGGATAGATTGTTAGACAAAGTTTAAGCTAGGTGTTTACGGCAGGCTAGATGGGAGTATTGCCCTCCAAGCTGTTCATAAAGCCGCTTGACGCGTTACTTCGTCAACAACTTACCCACAATCTCCTCCATGCATCTGAGTTGCACAATGCAGCTCAAAATTCCGTCGTTTAACGTGGTAGAGTTGTTCATATGTGTCCTGTTCGCCTGAAATGGTCTTCCGGGAAGTCTCTAGAGCGTTGTTGAATAACAGGAACAAGTCGTTGGCTTCGTCGTCTGAGATCTGGTTCCTTCAGAATGGTCTAAATTCAGAGTCTATCCATACACTCTTGGTCCGAAGCCGAAGATTCCTAATGAGTGTCTGAGTATGTGACCAAGTCCTTCCGGATAGTATCCTCTGCTCCTGTCATCTCTTGGTAGATCAGGCCTCGGATTTCGGGCGGAGAAGGAGGTTGATTTCTAGGTGGAGATGAAGGAGGTGGCTGGGCTGAGCTTCGTTGTATCATCAAGATGATTTTCTTCATCGGAACGTTCGGGATGCTCAGGGCATGGCGCTCAGATATTTTGTCGTCTGGATCTTCTGAATACACACACTTGTCTCAAAATAGGTCGTTTTTGGCATCAATGTACCAGACTTTGAGATAGCCCTTGTCGTCGATGTGAAGCCATTGTACTCGCTAAGCGTCGTGGACCTAATTGAATGAGGATTTGCAGTTTAGTTAGGACGACCTCTTGGTCTCGGATTGTCGACATATGCAATCAGCATTGACGTGTGGAAGCAGCGGCTTTACTGCAAGCTACCTTCGTCAATTGATCACGATTTGCACACGGGATGTTTGGAAGCGTTTCCAAATTATTCCTTGGTATGGTACGGCAAGGAAGATCAAGGCGAAGATAGATATGTGATATGGATGTAAGTGAAAAGGTTGGTTGGGGTGGGTTGTTTTTGAACCGAGGATACTGCAGGCAGGTTCAAGCATATATGGTATTGTAGTCAAAATATGTAGTCTATGTATGTCTATGCTAACTCATGTCAACTAACAAGTTTATCGTATCCATTCGGAATCATTTAATCTTCAGACTCTTCCGTCTTAAAAATGAGGCTCTGAATCGTTTCGTGACTCTCTGTACTCGAGCGCCGATCATCATAATCATCATCCCTCGCTTGTAAGGAGAAAATGTCTCCCCTCTGTCTGCGCTGCTCAGCTTCCTCGGCCTCTTTTTCAGCCTTTCTCTTCAACGATGTCTTGGCATTATAGTAGCGGTTCTTGCAAGAATTCTCAGAACGGCCAGGGATGCTATAGAAGAAATGAATGGCTGGAGTTAATAGACGAAGCAACAAACTAAAAGGAGCAAATTTGCGGCTTTTTTCGGCTGCGCTTGCTTTGCTTCTTCGTGCGACAAAAACTTACCGCTTGGCTATATCGGCCCACTTATTGCCCAACTCCTTTTGAGCTTCTGTAAGAAGATCCATCTCTGTCTTGGACCAAACTCCTTTGCGTATGTCTGGATCCAAATGATTGACCCATCGAGCCTTGACGTGCTCTCCGAGCCTTCCTGGCAAGCGCTTGGCAATATCAGACCACTTTGTCTGCGACTCGCCTCCTCCACCTGGGACTGAAGAAGTCTTGACCATTTCTAGTATGAGGGAATCCTCTTCCTTGGTCCAATTACCCTTTACAAGTCCTGGCTGAAGTGCCTTCTTCCATCGCTGTCGGCACTGATTAATGTCACGAGTATTGTAAAAGATCCTTCGAGATATGAGGTCCATTTTATCCTCGCCGTACTTCTTAACTGCCATCTTGAGGACGAGATCTTCTGTGTCAGTCCAGCGAATCCACTTTTTCGGCTGTCCTAATGCCGTTTCAGGAGGGTTGGGTGGATCGTCAACGATCCTAGAGAGTAGAGTTGCATCATTGGGATGGTCACGCTGATCCGAGGAAACGACGTTCATGATTGCTGGATAAAACTGTCCATTTGGATGTTGGATGAGAGGTTGTCCAGTTGGGTAGTTGATGTGATATGGATAAGGAACTGTAGCGGTCGTACTAGGTTGTATGTGCGTCACAATCAAAGGCTGTGCCATTCCTGCTGCTGCTGCTGCTGCTGCTGTGGAAAGAGATTGCTGTTCGACTGAGTTGGGTGCCGGTACCATTTGCTGCATTTGCAAGCCATTGCCCATCCCGACAAAGTAGCCACCATTCCTCGCTTGGAAGGGAGGGCTTTGACCAGGAAAGAGTTGACCTCCAGGCTCAAGTTGCTGAATTGGTTGGTTCGAAGGTGCTGCTGGATGAGGGCTCTGACCAGGAAAGGCTGCAGCCAACCCTGCATGTTGGTGTGGGGGCGCTGGGTATGCAAACGTTTGATTGAATCCCAAGGTTCCATAGGCTACCGCGTTGTGGTCTGCGACAGGAGAAGGACTTTCGACGCGTCTCTGTAAAAAATGAAGGGAAGCACTCGGGCGTGAGACAAAAGGCTGCATACTAGATAGCAAGTGCATGGGTCAAAAGTACTCACCTTTTTCACCGGTGTGGGCAAAGATTCGTCGTGACTGAAACCTACCGCCGATATGCTAGGCTTTGGATGTAGATCACTCTCTAGCTTCTCTGTTGTTGCTGCTTCAGTCCCGAAAGGAAGAGCAGCATGATCATGCTCGTATTCGTGTTTGATCGGAGACGATGAGTAGTGAACCGCAGATGAAACTTTGTTCAAGTTCGAGTCGAAGTCGTCCGTTCCGATGGGAAGAATGCTTGATGTTGGCATTTGTTTAGGGTTTTCGTTGCTTTTCTTTGCGTTTGTTGAAAGCAATGACGTTAAAATCAATCTCTTGATAAAATGAATCGCTTTCGCTTCGAAGAGTTTGTTCGCGCCCAAAAATTAAATTTTAATCTTGATGTCTATTTTTTCATTTGAGCTCCTTCTACAATACCTCTACAATGGCAACAAGTTTGGATGTCCTTGTCAATTACACAATGCCACTATGTCTACCTCAAGTAGCAATTCGTAAGTAAATTCGTATAGCATTTCTATCTTTACTATATCTACCCAAGGGAATAACAAGCCTTCAACTGCAGCAGCTGTAAGCACACCATATATACGTTTAACCCGACGAAAATAGAGCATCCAAATATCCAAACGCGACTGGATCTAGTAGTGTGACGTCGGCAATTGAATGCGTCATTCCGTAAACAGCGGCTGTTCCACTTGTATACTTTTCTGGATGGCTTTTCACATCTTTCACTGCTCGCTTCAAGTCAATCAAGAACTGTTTCTCCATCCCATCCTTGGTGTGCAAGTTTGTGCAACACAAATGAAGGCAACTTGGATGTTGTAACGTATTTAGATGCCAACCCTTTTCTCCCAAGGCCTGCCCGACTCCATAAATGTTCATTGCTGATATAGTCGATCGGAATGCAATCACGGACGATAAAGGATTGCCTATCACCTCCAATTCTGAAATATCTTCGTCAATGCCCTTTCGTATTGTTCTTGCTGTGCGTATAATTCGCTCACTCACTTCCAGGTAACCCTCCTCACCCATATGCACCATTACCGCCCAAGTTGAGGCACTCACACCTCCTGCTCTACTTCCAGCCAATGTAGGAGAAGCATATATACCGCCAGTCCATGACAGAGATACAAAGTATTGATAGTGTCTAAGTTCTGGTGAGGAATACATGATGCACGAACTCCCCTTGGTAGCATAGCCGTATTTATGCATGTCTGCACTGATACTTGTCACACCTTTTGCTCGGAAATCAAACACTGGAAGAGGAATGTTAGTGTAGTCCAAACCATGCAGCTTTCCCATTTTTTGTAGCTTGTCAACGAATGGCAGCAACAAGCCCCCAAGACAACAGTCAGAATGAAATCCAATATTTCTTTCCAACGCGAGAGCTGCAAGCTCCTCAATGGGTTCAATGATTCCATGAGGATAGTTGGGAGCAGATGCTGCAATCAATACAGTATTTCTGGTAATTGCTCGCTTCATATCATCAACATTCACTACTCCCGTTTCTTCATCAATATCTACCAACACAAGCTTCATTCCAAAGTAATGTGCGGCCTTGTGAAACGCGGCATGAACAGTTGTTGGAGCCACTATTTCTGGTTCTTTAATATTGAACAAATCACGGCCTCTATCTCGATATGCCTTGGACGAAAGTAGGATTGATTCTGTGCCTCCTGACGATATACTTCCACAGCAATTGGAATCTCCATGGAAGATATCGATCAGCATACTCACAACTTCACCTTCCATTTTTCTAACGTAGGGAAATAATTCTGGATGCATTGGATTTGACACGCAAAAGAGTCCATATACCTTTGACAAGAAGTCTATCAAATCACTTCCGCCATGATAGATCGCCCCGCTGGCTTGCCCTTTATCCCACAGTGAAGATTCGGATACTGACCATTTCTTTAATAGTGTCAATAATTCTGCAGACGAAGTTTTGTTCGGTGGTAAGGTCAAGTGGCTATTCTCATCTGCAGAAGGGTCCAGCAAATCATTCCAATCTTTCTCACATTGGATCCTTGTCTTTTCCTTTTCTTTATGGATATCGGCATCTATTTGCTTGCGCATCCATGGAATCGACTTTGCAATTTGAACCGATACGTAGTCAAGAGCTGCTTTGTATCCGATGTTATACGACCACTTCACCTTACGGCGGAAGGAAAGGATTGAGGAGTAACCATATTGATAGGCCGCGATGGAGATGCATGTCGTGATACTGCTGAGTGCAATCAAGTTCACTGGTGGCGTCGTCGATAGTGCTTCGTTTGCAGCCGTAAGATGCAAAGTTAGCCACCACGGCTTGTTGCAGGCTGCTGTTCCTCCCATAGTTGAAGTGATATATTATGCAAGAAGTGTTGCTTTGGTTCTAATGTAATTCGTTAGGGAAAGCTGGGTAAAATGTTATAAAGGCGTGGCGTAGTGGCTGCGATTTGCGATTGTAGGAGCGATGACATAAAGAAAGTCAGATACCCATCTTTTGCAATCAATGACGATGGCTGGAAAACGACTGCGACTGCATGCCTGATCTGAACCATGAACCATAAACATGAAGCAAGAATGACCGTAGCATGATGTGTGCACAATGAGAGCCTTCCACTACAATCACCATATAAACGATAATGTCGCCTATCAGCCATGATCAGAAGAAACGCCCAGCCACGGGCGACAACTAGACTGAGCAGCGTGTTAAGCAAAAGACTGCCCGAGACACATCAGATGCTTCGTCGTCGGCAGCACAACAGAGATCTAATGATGATGATGTAATCTCAATTTCATCCACTGAATCACCAACAAGAAGCGTCAACAACGTCAACACCTTTAGCAGTGACTATCCCCGATATGATGGAAAACACTTGGAGGAAAACTTCAGCTATTTCCAACCAGCTTGTGATGTGCACAATACCACTGCCGTCATTGCAGGTCGACCTTCAGCGAAGAAGAACCCAAATATTTCCGTCTATTCCACAACTAATTGGGAAGTAACACAAGTTCTTTCACTAAGGGGTGTTTCCAGAGCAGAATCAATTGCCATTTCTGGAGATTTAATGGTGGTGGGTGTCACTACTACAGAAAGCCAGCAGCGAGAAGTACACATTTACAAAAAGGTCAAGGAACAGTTCAAGAGAGTGGACATTATGGCTGCCCCAGAGGGATTTCCAAATTTTTCCAGCACTGTTTCACTTGATGGGAATGTAATGGTTGTTAATCCTAGAACTATATCATGGGATGAAGAGAGGGCGGCAAATAGAAAGGGAGCGAAGAAGTTGTGCCCAATTTACATTTTCCGAATCATCAATGACAAGAAGAGGCAGAACAAGATCATTGTGCAACAAGAAGTGTGTCGGACCCGCTTCGGAGAATACGGTCGTACAGTTATTGGAGTAAGGGGAGACTTCCTTGTTACCAGAGAATCCTCAGCTATTCATGTCTACAGATATGATGACTCCAAAAAGGATAAAGTATGGAGATGCCTCGACAGAATTTATCCAGGACGTGTGTATGTTGATGAAGATGAAGTAACTCACTCGAGAGAAACCAAATGTGATGCAAGAATCCTGAGGATGCTCTTGACTGATGACAGAGGTTCTTTGCTTGTTGGGTTTGGAGTAAAACTACCAACTGAAAGAGATTATACTGCTTCACATGGTGCGTTGCATTACTACACTCTGAACGACGAAGGCGAGTATGTTCTAAAGCAAGCAGTGAAGCTGGCTGGTAAACATATTTGGAATGGATCAGTAGTTGGTATCGCTGTCGATGGCGAAACAATGATCTTGTCAGTACAGGAGCCTTGGGAGAGAAGCGTCGCCGTCAAGTATACATTAGTATGCGGCGTGTGGAAAGAGGAGAGGGTGATCAACCGAGAACGAGCTATAGGGAGCAACCTTCAACTGTTAGGAAACAAATTCATTGCAACATACAGTGATAATGCGGAGTTTTACACACTGGATGAGGAGGCATTCATTTGACCAAGTTTAAATACTTGGCCACAAGATTGAATGTACATGTATGATGTAACAGAAACTTAGTATAATCATTAGGTGAATGCATTGCTATCAGCTTCTTTAATTCTTCTCGAGACCAGAGCCACTTATGCACCATCTCCCAACATCCGACATTTGCATGGTGTGTATCAACCCAGGAGGTGCATTCTCTTGATTCTCAGTTGCAGTAAAGAAACAAAATCGGCGGTCTTTCTGTGACTCGTTAGCACCCCCACGATGCCAAAGACGTGATGAGTAGATGGTGACTGTTCCTGGAACGACATTCACAGGTATCACCCCGCTTCCACTATCGCTGGGGTCTTTGACAGCTGCTTTTGCAATGGCTGATGGCGAAACCAGATCTGGTCTATGAGACCCTGGCATTACTTCTAGTGACCCCATCTTTCCTCCATGGGTTGTATCTGTTAGTTGAACCTGTATTGAAATGCAGCGAGGAAATCCATTGAGGTTGCAGTCCCATGATCCCGGCTTTCCATCAAAAGTTTCATGTCTATCACTATGATGGACATCCTTGTGCAGCTGCTGTCCAGTTGCATTAGGAGATGTTTGCATGAAGCCAGCTCCAATCAACGGTATGTCATCCTCGCTGCTGTTACATTGTAGTATTAGTGCAAGAAGAGGACGAAGTCTTCCCATCAAGTTTGAAACTGTCTTTGTGCATTGCTCATTATCAACCAATGGGAGAGCCTTGTGAATCCGTCGCTTCGCTGCCTTTGTTTCATCAGTGAAGTCGGATACAGTACAGTCGGTGGCACATGTTGAAGAGGATATGATTTCGTCCACCTTATCAGAGAAAACTTTGACATCATCTAGTGATAAAGCTCCTGGAAAGACGATGACTCCATTCTTTTCAAATAATGTTGCAGCCAGCGAAGGTAATGACGATCCAGTGTCCAAGTGGCTGGAGTCCACACAAATATCATCCAATGTTATTCCTAACTTCACATCTTTCTTTAGTGGTATTGCCACTTTAGCTTCTTGGCTGTCATTTTGCATTGACACAAAATGCAAATGAGTTGCACAGCAGATATCATCAGGCAAAAACTTTGCTGCCAACCCAAACGCTTTGGAAGATTCTTCATTCTTACCAATGATTGCCAGAGCATCAGCTAACTTTTTTATGCGCCAAGCCAGATGTTGGGTCTAAAACTAATTGCATTCCGATAACAGTCAAAGGAGCTTAATGGTATGGTGCGTTCCTTCAATTGATAAGTAATTTCACCATCAGCGACAGTTTCTACGATTTCCTCATGTTCAAATGTGAGTTTGGGAGCATCCTTTTCATCATAGTTTGTCACTGATTCCAAATCATAACCAGCCCCAGGAAGCGGTATGATATCATCAATCAGGAAGCCCAAATCTAAATAGAGCATGCATAATGTCATGTCATCATCTGCGGTTTGCTCTTCCTCCAACGTTTTTATCACTTTGAATAGCTCTTCTGCACTTTTGTTTAGCTGTCCAAGGGTACGGAATGTAGCACTTAATCGCTCCCGTACGGCAGGATCTTCACCAAAGTTATCTAATGAGTATTGGAAACAGTTCTGCCGCTCTTGCCGTGGGAGAAACATCGCCCACAGCACCAAGATAAACGTCATCAAATTCCATCAGCGCAAGTGCAATGGAGTGCAAGTTTCCAAGCAGATCAATTGATGTTTGTGGCCTTTCCCGCTCGGCTTCAAGTCGTGCTTGAAGAAAGGATGCAGCTGCCATTGTCTCTTCTAGTGTTGGACCGCTGGAATCTACATCACTTACTGTCGAAGAAATAGTGATTCTCGATGGTACAGATGATGTTGATCGTATCTGTGACTTTGACGAAGTCTTGGAGATGAAGCTGAGAGATGGCTGCAGCATTATCGCTGACTTCATAAATATCAACCATGCTGCGGTTAGCCTCATTATGCTGGTAGCTGGAGACTTAGTAGCAGCGGAGATGATGAGTGGTCAAGGGCGCAACGTCCAACTTGGTGGTTGCTGGTTGCTGATTGCTGAACAAAAGTGGCAGTGATGGATGCCAGAAAAGTGTGGGGGAGGCACGCAAGAGAGAAGGGAGAAGTTTGTACCTTTTGCTGTGGCGGTGATAAGAGTGAGCGGTTCTCTCTCTACTCATCATAGTCTCACTAATACTACTCATCAGCTTTATCTTGATTGTATACTCATGGCTGGAAAACTGCTGAATTGAAGATTTAATGTAAAGTTGAACGCTTCTGATATACAAAGTGAAATATCACGCTTACTATGCATTCACCGGGCCGTACAGCCAAATTGAGTCTTGCGTATTAGAACTAACGCCTTCTTTGTACGATAACTGCCACTTTGGTTCTAGATCTGGACAATCAAGCTTGTTCAGTGCTCCCAGAAGCTTCTCCTCTCGTCTCGAATTGTAAGCCACCCAAAGTGGAACTTGATTAGCCCCCATCAACCTCAAGCACCTTGCCACCTGGTCAGGAGTCACATTGGCAAATGGAGGATCGATAAAGACAGCATCAAAATCATAATCTGTAACCAAATGCGGTTCAGTCAGGCTGAACTCTTGAAACCCATCAAGAAAATTAAATCTAGTATCTCTATCGAGAAGTTTGTATTCTTTTGATTTCTTTTCTGCCATCACTGCCAGGGTTGGATTGCATAGTAATAGCGGACGATCATATAGATCTACAACTTGATAAATTTGATTGGCTGCAGCATCGCTATAGAAGAATTGTTCGAAACGATGATCTTCTTCAATCCCTGCAAGTGTGGCGGGCGGATTTTGAGTTGCTAAAGATGATTGTTGTTGCGGCTGAGATTGTTGTGCCGCCTTGCTCTTTGTTTTACTATTTGACACTCTCTTTCTTTTGTTACGTTTTGCATTTAATGTGACAACTCTATGCACAGCAGAAGATGATGCAACTCCAACGTGGGTGCGTACGACAAAGGATGAAAGCGGAGCCGCGGAGAAACATGATCTTGGAAGAAGCAATAGTAGCAGTTGTAGCAGTAGCAGTGGCTGCTGCCGACCAACGAGATTGATGCGTTTGGTCTTGGTCATCGCTCTAATAGCTAGGTATTCCCTATTCCCCTACTACTAGGCTAGAGAGAGGCTCCATGGCATGCAGTTAGATAGTAGAGGAATTTTTATGGCTGGCGCCGGCAAGTCACTGGCGCCATTTTTCACGAAATTCTGTGTCGGCGCCATTTTCATCACTCGGCGCCATTTTTCGAAGATGGAAGATTGAAGGAAATCAGTGTGCATTGATGCCGCCGTCCGGGTGGCCTCTCTGATGATCCACTATCCGACTTACATTAATTCCGAGCGTCTCAACTGCCGCTGCCAACCCATATCTTCTTCAAATAATGGAGAACTCTACTACCACCACCGCATCAAACAGCAACCACCAAAATGATACAGAGAAACTCACGTCGCCGATGTCAACATATCGCATACTCACCATTCTCATTGTGGTCGCCTTGATTGTAGGGGGAGTGGCAGTGCCAGCTTTTCTTTTTCTCTACAGCGATAGAGGACCTTACAGTAACACTTATCCGCTTTTCATCCCCATCAATATGGCAGTAATTATTATATTATGCGTTTTGGGAGTATTAATACTAGTAGCAACTGGACTTTGGCTGCGAAGGTGTAATGCACATGAGTTCAACAGCGAAAGCAAAACCAAATATGAGAACAATGATGATATCAATAGTAATAGAAGCACCAAGATGCAAAGACTTCGACAGAGCCTGTGTGATGGATTTGTATGTTGAATTACATAAACGGCCCTCAGAATTGTAAGACGTTTACTATGTGTTTATGCAAATTCTTCACCCTCCTCCTCCCTCTCCCTCCTGATTTTGTTAAATGCTTTTGCCGTGCCGCCGCCGTTGCGCTTATACAAAGTCGTGCAGTGGGTCACTCCACAGTATTTTTGGCGAGTTCCTCTGGAGTCCAGACCACGAGCAGCAGCACACCTTTCAAAACCTTGACCTTGACCATCTCTTTCATACCAGGCACATTTCGTGGCACAAGCTTCATTGTTGCAGGTAAAATCATCATGTTTAGAACCGATTCGGCCTTTGGGATCAGGATTTGGAAGAGCAATAGCATCGCAATCAACTCTAATACATTCTCGCTGAACGGAATGTTCATGTGGGTACATGTATGAAATGACCCTTCTAACAATTTCTGAAGGAGCATGAAGGAAGTAGTATCTGCAACACATTTCATCCTGCGTTTGGGAGTCATCAATATCGAATTACTAAAAGAAGTGACGGCAGTAGCGTCGATGTATGGCTCTGTGCAAACTGTCAACAACACGTTGGGATCATCGACGGTGATGAAACGCACACTTTGGTCAACGATGCTCGAGGTCCGAGCGTGATAGTTGATTTGCCACTGGGGGTTGATGATAAAACAATTCCAGTATTACTCTGCAGTGGAAGTAGCGTTGATTTTCCAGCAGAACTCATCATAAAAGATCATGTTTTTGTCTACCAAGCTTCCCCGCCAACGCCTGCTGAAATCGAAACAATTGCCCCAATTCTGTTTGAGTTGGAGAGACCCGGCAAGAGACGAGGGAGCAAGCATTATTGTAAGAAAGATGGAAGTGAAGAGAAAATTCTCGAAGCATTGATGAGTTGTCCCAATGTGAAAGCACTCTTCGATAAAGTCAAAGACGCAGATGGAGAAGATTTTGTCCTTGTTCTCCCTGTGCTCTATGACAAATCGAACAGGGCTAACAATCTTATTTCCTTCTTGTCGCATGTTGATGGAATGATCCCTGGTAAACCTCCGATACGATCAAATTGGAATTGGGATAGTGAACCTGTCAACGTAAATGAATTGGGAAAAGTAATGAGATTCCAAAATCGAGAGACTGGTTGGTGGTTCGATATTCACTGTGTGAATGGAACGATAGTGGAGCAATCTCACTTCGCTAGTGGTATTGGCGGTGGTGGAGTCATTGAGCACGCAATATACAACGCAGAGAAGAAGATCACTATCACTTTTGACCATGGCCGAATGTGCTAAGCTAAATAAATAAATTATCTCAACATACAAAGCAAAGCTTGTCCCAATAATGTGCCTAACCCTTTCCCGAAAGAAAACACCCTTATTCTGTCGTGAGTTCGTAAATGTACCGCAATTGATGGAAGAAGCACACCAATACTTGGCATCAATACCACCGCCGGCTCATCGGCGTGGTCATCATGCAATTGGGTCAAACAACGAAACAAAAGATAACGAGGAAGCAGAGGATTATCAAGAAGAATGGGACCACTCTCCTCAAAACGATCGAGTCATCGGCCCAGGATGTTTTGCCAAGGAGAGTGAAATTCGATCATTCTACGAAAAACCATACGACAATGATAATACTGATGACAAGATTGTGTTCGTATTGCGCCTAGCCTTGGGTTTGCTTGCTACAGGGCACTGTACAGTTGATGTTGAAACAACAGTGCTCAAAGCTGCGGCCGCACTGCGACTTCCAACGCCACGATTATCAGTTGGTCACCGCTTGCTGCAAGCTCAATTTGGTAGTGCACCACCGCATTTCTTGACTTGCAAACGTGACTTTGTCTTCTCCACACTCAAAGATTTACAAATGTTGGCCGAGGCAGTGATTGCTGGAGAAATCCAGCCGCATGAAGCTCATGTGGCCGTGGAGGTATTGAACAGAATCTTGGACACGCCTTTGCCATATGGATGGATTCTGTATGATTTGGTATTCGTAGGAATTGGGCCATGGGCAACAGTAGCAGCCTACTACGGCTCCTACTGGGATATGCTTGGTGCCATTTGCTTGAGCCCCGTAACTGTCCTTACTTATCGTTTCTGCGAGAAGTTGAAAATTAGCCACCTCGAAGAGATTCTTGTACCTTTTAATATTGGACTTGTTACGCCTTTGGTGTGGAGGTTTTGCAATGGAGGTCAAGATTTGTGTCATATCACGCCAATGTACATGGGCGCCTTGGTGAGTTTGGAAGGAACTGGTAAAACACTTCCTGGCGATGTTAGTTATTCTTACATTCTCATCTCCTCTCTGCTTCAACTCACTAGCTCATCCATCTGCCTGGTGCAGAAATTGTTTGGGCCGTTATCGAAATATTACAAGGCTCTATCGTTCATGGAGCCTCGAGACTAATCAAGGGATTGATTCAAGCTACCTCATTGGCTGTTTTTCTCGTGCTGGGATGGCAAGTGTTCGGGAGGAATTTAGCGTCCGAATGGTTGTTGTCTGACTTGAAAGGAGATACTTTACCGTTTACTAAGGGAGCGATTGGCTCTCTTCCAGCTTCAGTTTGGTGCGACGAGACTTTTCCCCAGTATTATCCAGATTATATGACTTGGGCTTTCGTCGTAGGTGTGTACAACATGCCCTTAAATATCTTGTGTCTGGCGAATGTCTACATTCCTGTACGTGACTGGGTTGGACCTTTCATCGTCGGACAGGTTGGCCTTTTGTCTCTTGGATACCTTCAGTTTCAATGCACACCAGATACGTGCGAGCTACCGGAGGCGATTCAAAACGTACTCTCGGCTTACGCTGCAACGTGGGTCGCAATGCTTGTGGAAGCTGTCAGCGGCTTACCGTCACCAATATCCGTGATTCCTGTGCTATTTATATTCGCACCAGGTTCTTCTGCGGTGTTGGCAGCAGTTGGTAGGATGCACAAGAGTGCTGGTGACCTTATCGATATCAATACAGCATCTTGGGACGCACTTGCTTTAGCTGCCTTCACGTTTGGAGCTGGCATATTTTTAGCTGAGCAAACGTGGAAGCCTTTGCTGGCTGCAAGATCCAAAGCCAGGAGGCAAACTGCTCGCAAGACGAAAGTCAACGATAACGATGACGACGAAAAGGACTTGGAAACAACTGCAGTTGAGGGGGATCCAAGTGCAAATGAGCCATTGGCATTCGATTTCGATGAGGGTTTTCATTCTCCGCAGACAGTTGTTCACGGAAATGGGTATCGTGATCGTGTAGATGTAGCGCGATCTTTCAATATCCATCGCAGGAAAAATGCCTATGCAACTAAAATGCACCACTCGTCTGTCGCAGTCGGATAGGAGTACACAACATGGATGCCAGAGAGCATGATTCCTAAATGTCAACTGTCAGTGTTAGTGAATATATTTGATGATCATAGGTAATAGAACATAGTACAATAGGAAGGAATCAAATCCTTATGGTTTGCCAAGACCAAGAGAGCACTTCTGGCATTGCATTGGCTCTTTACTCCCTCTTGAGGACAGATTAGATTAGAGAGATCTATCGAGAGTCAAGAGATGAGAGACAGATATATAGATTTGAGAACTCCACTTCTTGACACTTGACACGAAAGATACTTTTATCACATGCTTTTATTGACAGCAAAAAGGCACCATGATAAACATCTCCCACACAAAATCCTAAAGGAAACAACAACTCGCCTAACAAACTAAACAACCACTCAACTATGCGCTCACTTCTTCTCGCAACCTACGCTGCACTCTCGAGTGCCTTTGTCCCTCAACAAGTTTATCGCTCGCCAACGTCCTTCCTCGCCGCCACATCCAAGCATGTCATGACTGGTGACGTCGATATGGACGCCAAATACTGTGCCGATCATTTTGGAGAGTGCTCTCTTGACGAGATGGAGCGTATCCGTGATGGTAAGTACTGAAGAGTCTTGTTGCTTCCTTTGTTCTGCTTGCTTCTACGCACATGTACTCACTGCTGCGCTTGACTTTTCTTTTGCAGCACTCCACGAAGAGCGAGTTACTCACGTCTTCACCAACACCGATGGAATCAACAATCCTCACGGGCTCCAAGAAGATATTGCACACAAACTTCTCGAGTCGGATCTTACTCTCCAAATGGGACTTCTCAAAGACAAGCTTGCCACAGAACACATGCAGGAGGACTCCAGGGCTGCGTTCGGGATGATGAATCCCAGATCTGCCACGATGAACTTGCCTGTGATGGACGGAATGGTGGATGAAGAGAGCAGTGAAGCGCTCATGATTTGTTTGACTATTGCTGGGCTTGCACTTTTGCCTCAAATTATGTAGTAGGTGGTGAAGAATGAGGAGATTGCACCTGAAGACTTCCGAAATAATCAGCCTAAGAATACGCCGTCTTCAAAACTACACCCCGCCGAATGATCTAGAAAAAGAAATTTGGATGAGACCTTGATAGGATCTGCACTTTGCAATGATAAGACTTAGCTAGCCTTTACCACTTTAAAAAACTTGTTATTATCTCTTTGCAAAGAAGGAATCAATCGTTCCCTTTTTCTTTTTCGTCTTCCTTTCAAAAGAAGATGCAACATTTTGTGTACTTTCTTTTCTCTTTGAACTACTGCTTGTTTGTAATGGTGATATGGTGTTTGCTGCTGACTGCTGTTGATTCTGTTGCGATTTCCATTGACCAACAAGTTCTTCACGTATGTCGTCTGGCAGGGACATGAACACTTCTCTATCGACACTTTGCTCACTTGTCAAGTATCTGTCGATATCTGATTCTTTACTGCTGCGGCTAGAGGAGGAGGCTGCGGCTGCGGTATTGCTATCATTATTGTTGGATTCTTCTCTTTTCTGGGTCGACAGTTGCTGCTGCTCTCTCTTGGAACCATGGCACTTGATCCCCTTTTGCACAAAGTTCATCATACCACCCTTCTTTGATACTATTGTATCATATGTCCAGCTAGGAGGTTCCTGATCAATCGGCACATCCCCGAAAACCATGTACTTATAATACGTCATTTGACCCCGCTCAGCATCTTGACCTGGCAACACATATCTAAAGTTAATGTTCAATCGAACACCACGTCCCTTTTCTTTTGGGACACGATGATGCCAATGCTTTTGTGTGTTTCCTCTCATAACTAGCAAGTCTCCATCGTGGAGTGTAAATGATTGTATTGGTGTGGTTGTGTCTACTCCTGTAGAAGTAGCTGCTCTTTTTGTGTTTGTGGTAGAGTCGTTAGATGATATGTTATTGCTGCCATTCACACAAGGCCAAACATTCGTCATTCGACGCATCTCAAATGTGGCCTTACATCCCAAACTCAAACTTGCAATGGTAGGCTTCTCACCTAAAAAGGTTCTTCCATCAGTATGCCAAGCGATCTCATCATTGCCGTCAAAGTATAATCGCAATAAAAAGGCATTGAATTGAACATGATCTCCAAGATGAGAATTGACCTCGTCAATTAATGGTTGGAACCATTGAGGAATAGGAATGTACGGTGCATATTCGGTGCGCCCGCCGTAAAAGGCAGTGTAGCAGGGCGTGGTACAGTCTTTTTGGAAGCGGCTTGATTTGTATTTGACTCGGTGCCATCGGACGTTGGATAGTAGTTGATCGTACCAGTTGGTATTCAAGTTCAAGTTATTGGTCGTGGAGGTGGTATTGATGATTGTTGTGCTCTTCTCATTATTGGAGGCGAAGAGTCCACGGTGTATGTCAACATGTAGTTCTTTCTCATCATCGTCGATGCGGGTAATGTTGGATGGAAGACAGCAGCATTTTATCTTTTTCATCTGGTCCATCCCTACTGTTTTTGTTGCTTCGTCCTCCTTTACCATCGTATGAGGTTTATTCCAGCTATGTCGTATACTTTGAGGATCCAGCGTCTCAATGCTACATGTGTTGCATGACTTGCTTGTGCTTACCATAGGGCAAGGCTGATGCTTTGATCTGCAAGGTGTTCCTTGTGAAGGTGGAAGAAAGACGAAAAGTGGCTTTGGAAAGAAGAAAGCATTGAAGAAAAGCCTGAAGAAAGCACCTCTATGTATAACCACGCGTGACCTGCATTTCCTCTTCTCTCTTACCCGCTTCCCCTTCGCATGACCACACCACTTTCCAATGCCACTTTGTGCAAATAAATATGCCACCATGCCGCACCCCCGCTCGCGGTCTGTCGATCGAAGGAGGCGCGAAGGCATTTTTTTACCACAAACCACCGAACAAAGCAACATGCATCTACATGCTAGCATCGGCCTTGTTGCTCTTGTGACAAGCAGCACCAACTTAAATGGTGGATCCTTCTCTGCTCTTGCCTTTACTCCGATTGGCACGCAATCAAAATGCATCAAGACTCGCCGGTCCACATCACGGCTACAAGTCTCATCCCTAAACTCAGACAGCAAAGACGCACAAGAAGACAAGTACGACACCGCCGAACTAATGGCAAGTGAAATGGAACAGGCTCGCCTATCCAACCAATATGCACGCTACAGCCACGACGATTGGTTACGTCATCGTGCTTCCGATCGTTTCTTTGCTAATCTATTCAAATTTGATAAATCTCCCATTGTCAAGAATTTGCTGGACGAGGCAGCAATATTAGCGGTGATTTGTGTGGGGATCATTCTTTGGAATGAGCTCTTGATTGAGGGATGGACGGATTTGAATGAGGTGCATCACGAGGCTCCATTGGCTGATTTGCTACCATCTGCACTTACTTTCAAGTTGGCCTTGCCTACGGAACCATTCTTTCTTTGTGGGGGTCCATTAGGCTTATTGTTGGTATTTCGAAATGATTGCAGTTTTGGACGGTATAAGGATGCCTTTCATCACTGGGAAGTGGCTTGTTCTTCGTTGGGAAACATGATACTCATGGCGGCTAGTTCGGGTACTTCCAATGTTGAGGGAGTGAAACAACTTAGTGCAGCTTCATGGGCCGTAGTCCGAACATTGCAACACGAGGTGAGTGGAGGATTTGATACAACCTACGCAGAGGATCTAAAGAAGAACATGACAGATGAACAACAAGTGCAGAGATTGCTCAGTGCAAGGAACAAATTGCACAGAAGTCATTATGATGTCCACCGTGCTGTCGATGCATTCTCTGAAGATATATCCAACTTAGACAAACGGACAATCATCAACACATTCAAACAATGTTGCAACGGCATGTGCAGAATGTGAACGACTGTATATGACGCCAATACCACTACTCTACACTCGGCATACATTGAAGTTCCTCACTCTTTGGATGGCTTTCATGCCCTTCGCATTCTATGATGTTTTTGCCACCTCTTGGAATCACACTGGTATGATCCCAGCAATCTGTATTATCTGCTTCCTCTTCTTTGGCATCGAAGAAATTGCAGTCAGCTTGGAAGAACCATTCAGTATCTTACCTCTCAACGAGCTAGTGGAAGAGTTTCAAGAGAATGCACAAGAAACCATTGAGTGGATGGAAGAGGAGCAGCAGACATATCTACCAAAGAAGCGTCCATGGGTATGATAATTGGGGTCTGAAGATATAAATAGCAACTAATTTGATTACATTTTAGGAAACTTTCCTTATCAAAATAATGAGGTCAACAACTCATCGCCCTCATGTTCATCAGTTTATTAACCACAAGGGAAAATGGCCTTGGTGGCAGCATCCTCAATACGACTGCAAGAGCGGACAATTTCGTAACCAATGGAAAGGCTTTTCTTGTTGTCGTGGTCATGAGGGAAAATGGCCTTGGTGGCAGCATTCTCAATACGACAGCCTAAACGGACAATTTGGCCTCCAACAGACCCGACGCTTTTATTGTCGTCCTCTTGATCGTTAACCGTACTTTTTTCATCGATAATCACACCTTCCAAGTTGATCTTTTCGGATAGAGCCTTAATCCTCATCCTAGTGTACTTCACATCTTTTCCCGCCTTGACGTACTCCTGTCTAATCATTTCCATCTTTTTTTCCTGCTGGCCAAGGT
Source organism: Skeletonema costatum (assembly GCA_018806925.1). NCBI lineage: Eukaryota > Bacillariophyta > Thalassiosirophyceae > Thalassiosirales > Thalassiosiraceae > Skeletonema > Skeletonema costatum. The sequence goes on along the minus strand of JAHBBA010000844.1, from coordinate 77,353 downwards.
CCTTGATGAGTCTGGCCAAGTCATTTGGACCTCCATACACCTGAATCGGTTCAGGCCGATACTGTGCTACACTCCTCTCTTCCCCCAAAACGCTCTCATCGTCGACATCTGCGGTAATGATACTTTGAACGTCTTCTGCCATACTGGCGGCTCCCGACAAAGCACCAGAAATCAAGCTAGAAGCATCGTCAAAGAGTCTCGTCATAGGGTGAACATCTCTTGTTTCTTCAGGGTTGCTTTCTTCAGAGTAAATCTCTGCACGCTGCTCCTTGTAAAGCAATACTGGTTCAGCCTCCCTGTTCTTGGTTGAAGCGACTTGCTTGATGTGGCTCGTTGAGTATTGAGATGAATCGTCCTGCTTGACAGAAGAATTGGAAGAAGCCTTGCGGCGGCTACTGAATAATTTGATGGCCATTGTGGACGTATTATTTTAAGGTATTGTAAAGATTATGGAAAGTGTTGTAATAGGACGAGGTGTTGTGTTGGGCAGGCACAAAATTTGACCGAGATTACAGAAGCGAAAGCTTTTTCTTCTTCTTCGAAAGTATCTAGCCGGTTCTTTTCTCTTTTCCTATCTTCGCATCTAATTCCTACGTAGACCTCAGAACCCAAAACCAGAAAACATGCTGCCATTTTTTGAGAAGAAGCTGCCGCTCCTTGGCGCTGCAGCTACACGCACACGTTTCGAAAACAACAAGCATATACGCTTCAATCACTCGACAATACTATCAACTATATCATGGAGGCGAACATTTGTCGGGGCTCATGCCGTCGTTGAGAAATTGTAGTCGCCATCGACGCAATAAAATTGGTCATCTCGCTCCGTCCACCTGTGATATGATCCTTTTGGCAATGGTACGCTGCATTACAAGGTCCCCCACTTAACACCATTCATATATAATGTTTATTGACTTCTGATTTCTTGTGTGACGTCTGAAAGCACTCTCTATTGATTGTTAATCCAGGAGTTCAAGTGTTGGATTTGTGTGATGTGTAACATAATCAATATGCAACAATGAACCATGAACAGTCAATAACAACACTTGAACAACAGTTTAAACATGGGAACCTGGGGTTGAACTCGTCGAATTTTGCTAGCGAGCGATTCTCCGACTTGTTGGATGGAAAACTTCGAAAACCTCTCCGAAAACCTCAAAGTTTCTCCGAAGAAGTTTTCGCTTTCATTCGATTTCATCGACGTGACACCCTGCTTGGCATACGTTCGCGGAAATCGACATGAACATGAAGCAGGGTGTCACGTCATGAAATCGAATGAAAGTCGAAAACTTCTTCGGAGAAACTTTGAGGTTTTCTTGAAGTTTTCGAAGTTTTCCATCCAACAAGTCGGAGAAAGATTCAACAAGGAGTGTCAACCCCAGGTTCCCATGGTTTAAATCAATAGTAATTGGAGCCCCAAGAAGCTTAGAAGCTGTGCTACGTCCATACCTCTCCTTTTGTAGGAAACTTTTTTAAGTACTCCAATCAGGTAAAAAAATATTGACTTAAAATTACAAAAAATAGTGAGATCAACAACTCATCGATCCTCATGTACATACAGTTTATTTACTGCGAGGGAAAATGGCCTTGGTGGCAGCATTCTCAATAAGACTGCCATAAGCAGAAAGGGTCTCCACGACGCTTCCTCCAAGGCTTCCTTCATCGTCCTCTTGTTCGTCTTCGTTAATTACACCTTCCAAGTTGAGCTTTTCAGATAGAGCCTTGATCCTCTTCCTAGTGTTCCTCACATCTTTTTCAGCATTGATGTACTCTTGCCCAAGCTTTTCCATCTTTTTTTCCTGCTGGCCAAGATCCTTGATGAGTCTGGCCAAGTCACTTGGACCTCCATAAACCTGAATCGGTTCAGGCTGTGCTACACTCCTCTCTTCCCCCAAAGCGCTCACATCATCATCGACATCTGCGGCAATAATCATTTTAACGTCATTTGCCATACTGGCAGCTTCCGACATAGCACCAGAAATCACACTGGATGCATCGTCAAAGAGTCTCGCCATAGGGTGAACATCTCTAGTTTCATCAGAGCTGGTCTCTGCACGCTGCTCCTTGTAAAGCAATACTGGTTCAGCCTTCCTGTTATTGGTCGAAACGTTTGAAACGCCCTGCTTGCCGGAGAGGCGCTGAGAGTATTGAGCTGAAACGTCCTGCTTGACAGACTTGGAAGCCTTGCGGCGGCTATTGAATTTGATGGCCATTGTGAATGATTTGAGATGTAAGTAGTGGGTGGCTTTAAATTTTGTGAGATGAGTACGCGGAAAAGAAAGAGGACAAGATGGAGGAGGAGGAGCGCAAAGCTACAAAATTTTGTGTGAGAGTGCGAAAGAGGCAAAAATTTGATGTGACAAAGACAGTTAGGAGACAGTTCATTCTCTCAAAGAAGAGAAAGTGGCCGTTAGCTTTTGCTCTCTCATCTCTCACTCACTTGCTCTCTCATCCCAGTCCCCGCCCACCCATCGCCTCCCGGCCCACGTCCGTTCCAGTCACAGTTGTCATTAAGTGCCAATAGATAGTCAAGATGATGATAATAGCAACAAATAGAGGTGGCAAATCTACCATCATGGTGGCTATATCATTGCTGTTATGTTCCCTCATTGCCCCATCGGTTTCGTTCCAACCGCCTATCTCCTCGAGCGTACGTAACTTTAGCCGCTACAGCAGCAGTTCATACACAGAAAGAAGCTCTATATGTTGTGTTTCTGCATCTGCCTACTCAAACGATGATGCAATTACTACGGCTACCGCAGCAAAAACCAGCGGCTGAATGTAGTGACAAACAAGTCTCACGAAGAAGCCTCGTTAGTCAGGCTTTCACTTCGTTCCTAGCAACAAATTTTATTCTGGGTAGCAATAATCAACCCGCCTCAGCAAAAGTGGTGGCATATCCCTTTTCATCAATTGACCCTACTTCAGCTGCATCCATTCCACAAGAAAGAGATGCGCTACTACTAGCTATTGCTAGTAAATCATCCGACGAGGCTATTGCACAAGCGATACAAAATTTGATTCCATTCAATCCAATCAAATCATCCTCTCCTTCGGAATACAGCAGTGCATTAGATGGAGAATGGAAGCTCCTTTGGTATAATAAATCGGATTTTAGTCCATTGTTGAAGTTACCCTCTCCGTTGCGACCAGATTCATATCAATACTTTGGTAAGATCGCTGAACGAGAAGTGGGAGAGGGGAGAGTCGCACAGGGCCTTGTCGGGGGAGTGGTTGCACTATCTGGTGGATCCAAGAAAGAATTGTGGTTATCATCTGGTGCTGTAGCTAGTAAAGATGATCCATCTGTTTTGGAAATATACCCACCATTTCGCTTTCAGTTGGGAGAAACGCCTGGATCATCTTCACCAAAATCAACAATTGTGGAGAGCGAGTCGGATGCAGACTTTCGTGCTGCCAATGCACGTACTGTTGAAGCTCAGCAAGCTCCAAAGAATGAGTATGAGCAGGTCTACTTGGAAAATTATGGGTCTGGTAGTTTGAGAGTGAGTGTGATTACAAAGGGTGATCCTGTCATTGTTGGGGATATGTTTGTTCACCAGAAGGTATAAAATTGTGCAATGATGTGATGGGGAGTAGGGGGTAGATAGGGTCTTTGTAGAGGGATTTAGACCAGTTGAGCTAATAACATGGATTTAAACAATTTAGCACCAACTTTTCTCTTTTTTCATATGATATTTACAGTACTCCGTTGTAAGGTTGAAGTAGTAGACCAAGGTCAATGTGTCCCAGCTACAAAGAGCATAAGTAGAGGTGTATCCTTCTATACTATCGTAACCGAGTATAGTATAATGGAACGCAAGAGGCTGTTGATTGTCATATTCACAGCGTTAGATACGATGTTTGTGCTATAGTAGTGCTGGTGAATATCCCAAAATGGCCCTCATCAGGTAACTTACGAGGATGTAGCAAGGCTGATTCATCGAAATATAGCATGAGTAGCGGTGTATATCCTTCAATACTATAGTAACAGAGTACAATGGAACGCTAGAAGTAGAAGCTGTTGAATGTCATATTCACAGCATTAGATACGATGTTCAAGCTCCTCAGATGATGGCCATATCGAATTTATAGTTAGCCATGATAGTATAGAAGCATCTTTTTCACGGCTTATGCATTTGTTGGACGCATAGGCGTCGCTACAACGTCGTAGGTGACCTGATGAGGCCATAGCTCCAAGATCCTCAGTTGACGGCCATACCGTATCTCACACTGTGAACATGGCAATCAACAGCTTCTAGTGACCCATTATAGTTGGCCATGATAGTATAGAAGCATCTTTTTCACGGCTCAAGCATTTGTTGGACGCATAGGCGTCGCTACAACGTCGTAGGTGACCTGATGAGGCCATCTGAGACAGTCGCAAGCTCCAAGATCCTCAGTTGACGCCCATATCGTATCTCACGCTGTGCATATGGCAATCAACAGCTTCTAGTGACCCATTATAGTTGGCCATGATAGTATAGAAGCATCTTTTTCACGGCTCAAGCATTTGTTGGACGTATAGGCGTCGCTACAACGTCGTAGATGTCCTGATGAGGCCATCTGAGACAGTCGGAAGCTCCTCAGTTGACGCCAATACCGTATCTCACGCTGTGAACATGGCAATCAACAGCTTCTAGTGACCCATTATAGTTGGCCATGATAGTATAGAAGCATCTTTTTCACGGCTCAAGCATTTGTTGGACGTATAGGCGTCGCTACAACGTCGTAGATGTCCTGATGAGGCCATATTAGACAGTCGCAACTACTCTCTAGCTTCAAATCGTATCTCACGCTTTGCATATAGCAATCAACAGCTTCTAGTGACCCATTATAGTTGGCCATGATACTATAGAAGCATCTTTTTCACGGCTCAAGCATTTGTTGGACGTATAGGCGTCTGATACGACTACAAAGACAAAGAGCAGCGTAGTGGAATATATCATACTATACTATCGTAGCCAAGCGTAATGGGTCAATAGAAGGTGTTAATTGATATATCCACAGCGCTTGCTACGATATGATGGTTAAATGTGAAGCTGGCCCTCCAAATCAGGTCACTTACGAGGCAGAACGAATGTGGTCACCACTCTAGCATCATATCGTATCTAACGCTGTGAATGTCGCAAGCAACAACTTATAGTGGCCCATTATGATTGGTTACAATAGTTTAGAAGGATATATTCCACTTCTCAAGCTTTTTATAGTGTATCAGCCATGCTACAGCGTCGTAGGTGGCCTGATGCGGTCCGATTTGGGATTGTGGGAAGCAACACTCTAGCATCATATCGTATCTAACGCTGTGAATGTCACAATCAACAGCTTCTGGTGGCCCATTATGATTGGTTACAATAGTTTAGAAGGACATATTCCACTTCTCAAGCTTTTTATAGTGTATCAGCCATGCTACAGTGTCGTAGGTGGCCTGATGAGGTCTGATTTGGGATGACCGCCAGCACCACTCTAGCATCATATCGTATCTAACGCTATGAATGTCGCAATGAACAGCTTCTAGCTAGTGGCCCATTATGATTGGTTACGATGGTATAGAAGGATATATTCCACTAGTCAAGCTTTTTCATTTGTGTATCAGCCATGCTACAGCGTCGTAGGTGGCCTGATGAGGGACGATTTGAGATGGCCGCCAGCACCAGCACCACTCTGGCATCAAATTGTATCAACGCTGTCAATGTCACAATCAACAGCTTCTAGTGGTGCCAATGTGATTTGTTACGATAGTGAAGAAATATAGGGTTCTACGTAAAGAGTTTTTGCATGAACAATTAATTCTATCACGTGCCATCTCTTGAATCACTTTGTCCAACTATAACTATACAATTTAGTTTCATTTAGGTTGTGTGCAATTCAAAATTGTTTGGCTAGAATGCAAGATATTCTTGCTATCTGAGTATTCCTTGATATTGACACTTTAACTGTGTTGAATGTAATGATTGTAAGTGCGTCTCATCCCTTCCTCAACGCCTACCTTAGGTTCCCAACCTAGCGTATCCTTGATGAGATCGTAACACGGGTGACCCACTGTATGCGCATCTCCTGGCGGAACTGGGCAATGATCAATGGTTGCCTTTTTACCGATCACCTTTTCAGCACACGCAATAAGCTCATTCAATGTGGTAGAGTTGGGTGCTCCAGTGTTGAATTCGGCAAAACCATTGCATGGATTCTTCAGTGCACAAACGAATGCCGAGACAATGTCTGAAATGTAAATCCAAGTACGAGTTGCTGTGCCTTCTCCAAACTTTCTGATTGGTTTATCATTGACAATGTTCTCGATCAATATACGAGGAATCATATCAGGGCGCCCACGAGGACCATAGGTGGCAAAGATTCGCACAAGTGTCACGTTCATCTTGTAAAGATGGGAGTAACAATGTGCCATGGCATCAGCTCCAACTTTGCTCGCACCATAGGGATTGATTGGTCTACGCTCGGCCGTCTCAGTCAAATATGTGTCATTGTTTGCACGCTGTCCAAATACACTTCTTGTAGAAGCCTGGACAACCATCTTCACACCACATTGACCGAGTGCATCCAGCAAAGTTGCAGTTCCTCGAATGTTCACATCAATATACTCTTCGGGGTGTGTAACAGATCGGCGATCATCGACCATACCTCCAACATGAACACATGCTGTAACGTCATACTTTTTGATGGTTTCAATGAGCTTCTCCTTGTCCCGGATATCACCATGAACGATGTGCACTGATGCTCCGTAGGAAGCATACATGTTTGCTGTCTCTTTTAAGATGGCAGCATTCTCTTTCTTTTCTTCGCTTACGGTGGTTTCAGAGTTGAAAATATCGTAAGCGACAACCTTGACGTGCTCTTCCCTGAGGAGAGTTTCAGCGATGTGACTTCCGACAAAGCCGACAGCGCCTGTGACTAGGACGCATTTGGTGTACTCATCTGTTTGGGGTTTCGCAATGTACATGTTTGGGTATTTTTGAGGCGTTATCTTTGAATGTTATCCAAGCTTCGGAGAAGTGAGGGCTGTAGTGTTCTTTGAGTTGAGGGAAGAGGTGGCGGCGCTGGAATTTTGCATCTTGTTGTGTTGTTTTTCAGACTAGTACATAGCATGTAAGGGTATTGTAAGGGTACATCGTGAGCAGAAGAGGGGCAGGGAGCAGAGAGAGTGGTATGACATTTACAGGAAAGCAGGTATGGCTGAACGTACACTAGAGTGACAGTAATGTGAGTGGCACGGCTTTTAATGTACATTGGACAGTTGTTATGGCTTAGCGTCATTAGACAGTTGTTATGGCTTAGCGTACATTGGACAGTTGTTATGGCTTAGCGTACATTAGACAGATGGGCTTAACGTACATTAGACAGTTGCATCATGTGAAGAGAAACCTCCTCCTCAAGCTCGAGCTCATAAATTTTAGAAAGCCAATATTATCACATCAAAAAAGTCGTCTTCATCTTCAGTACTATTGACTCACCACAAACTCTTGATCAAATCGCCCGACACATCCCACGACATGCTCGAGCTCTACTCAATCGATAATATGAGTAAAGAAAAGAACACAACGAATTCTATCCCCACGTTGCAACAAGTAGCGAATGAGAGCGGGAGGTACCTTGATGACAAACAATATGTTGCTTACCAGATCATCTCTTGCACATTTCTCATCCAGTTGATAAACGAAGGAGGGGACACAAACTCAAGACTAGGGGGCATTCTGGGCGCCACGCTGGGTCTCAGTGATGAAGATCTTGCCGTGAGAAATGACTTGAAAAGGGAACTAGAGGACAGAGGAGGGCTTGACCAGCTACTGATGCTGCTAACGGGAGGTGCAGGATGCGGAAAGAGTACATCCCTTGATGCTGCCCAGGAATTCGCTCACAAGTTCTGCATGGCTGTTGCTGTAGCCTTCAATGACTACACCTTCTACTTTACCTCCACGACTGGGTCGTCAGCGGCGCTGTTTGGGGGGAGCACCATACACGGCGCAGCGCACCTCAACAAATCACGGTTGGATGATAACATGAGACAGATTTGGCGTGAGGATGTGAAAATCCTCATCATTGATGAAATATCGTTCTTCAAAACAAGTGATATGCAAAAGCTCGATCAGCAGCTCCAGAAACTAACTGGCCGTAGAAAAATCTTTGGAGGTATATCAATCGTATTCTCAGGCGACTTCCACCAACTCAAACCTATCTGCAGCGAGGGGGAGGTACTATATTCGGGGTCGGCCAGTGCAACAGCATGGGAGCAGGCGCTCAACTGCGCAATCTTCCTCAACAACAGTCACAGGTTCAAAGACGATCCAGAATACGGAAGGATACTAGAGCGGATGAGAATGGGCGAAGACACCTTAGCTGACAGGGAGGAAATCAACAAGCGCGTTATCAATCCAAAAAACGGCATCGTCCCGCCCAGTGATGATCCCAATATATCCTACGCATGTGGCACCAATAAGCAGCGAAATGGTGTAACTGCAGGACACTTCCAACAACACATCCTCAGCACTCATCCTGACGTAGACAGCGACGAAGATCCCCCGGGCCACACCCTCATGATAGAAGCTTCATTTACCTCCTCAAACAAAAAAGAAGCTAGCACAGGAGAAAGCAAAGGAGGAAAGAGTAAAAAACGAAAGCGGAACACAAAGAACGGAAAGAAAAGGAAAATCTCTCAAGCTCTGCACGACATCATCACAACAGAACTGGGCGACAATGACATCAAATCGACTGACTTCAAAACCAAGGGTGCAAAACTAGACCCCGTCCTACGATTATATCACGGATCACACCACATGTGCATAACAAATGACGACCTCAGCAAAGGTCGGGGCAATGGAACACTTTGCAAATGCATCAAGGTCAAACTTAAGAAAGGAAAAAGACGTCGATGGAAGAATTGGGAAGGTAAGAAAGTCTGGACAGCCTCTATAGATGACGTTGCCTGGGTGGAATTTGAACACTTCCCAGAACCACCCAAAGGGAAAGCGAAACGATTCAGGCTTGCCCCCCAGAAGTTCACCGCTACCATCACTTTCAACATTGTCAAAGGGCTAACCACCGAGAACAACTTCAAAGTTGGAAACGCCACAGTGACCCAAATCCCCGTCAACTCCAACGTGGCAACGACCGGACATAAGCTGCAGGGTATGTCCAAGGATACACTTATTGTCAGTGAGTGGGACTATAGATGTGCTAATTGGGTTTACGTCGTCCTGTCTAGGGTACGAACCCGCAAAGGGATCTTTCTGACAAAGCCACTTGACTTGGAGCGAGATTTCAACGTTCCAGAAAGCCTCATTGACTTCGAAAACAGAATCAGGACCAACTTGGAGCAACCAACTCTAGACACATTGACACAAAAGGGGTACTACCGCCCTGGCCCTGAGGGAACTCATAATACAGAATAAATGCAGCTAATACAACAGTAACAAGTTTCATCTGTCCACATCCGAGTAAGTAGCTAACACCTACCCACTTCCATACATTGATACCTACCAGCCTCTCCTATCTCTTGTTTCTATCATGTTACAGCCATGAAGCACGAAGCTTGCCGCTGCCGCGTCACAATGTACATAAAGTAGATAGGCTTGGGCCAGGTCTGGCCAAGCACTGCCGGAAGAGACCTTCATTTTTTCCTTCTTCCCTCTCTTTTGACGGATGCGATGGGAAGAAACGACACAACAACGTGGTGTCGCAAGGTCCACTCTCTCTGCGCTGCATCAACCTAGCATAGATCTCACCCGATTCTAGATACCGATCGATAGATGCGACTAAGCTAGCCCCGAATCTAAGACGCCTGTCTTATTTACCACTCTTGTGACATTTCTCCACGTGGCATTTGGCATTCGATTATTGACTCAGATCATTTCAAGTGTCAAGCGAGCAAACCGCCTATCGACATCGATAGATAGACTTCGACCGTCGACCGACCATACAAGCAACACAACTATACTTCTCTTGTCCAACAAACTGAAATCATGCACTCGTGTATACCACTAATCTTCGCTCTCTCATCCATCAGCAACCAGGCTGCTGCCTTCACAACGACGTTGGGCACCAAGTCTGTGATCTCTCCTCCATTCTCAACATCATGTGTCACCATTCCTCAGCATCGCAGTAGTAGGCGATTCCACCTATTCAGCAGTACCGATAGCACGAACGTAGAAGATGAAGTTAAATCCATGAGAGTTGGAGCGATCAAACAAGAACTAGAGTCATATGGAATTTCAACTAGAACCTTTTTGGAGAAGTCCGAACTTGTGGATGCTCTTGTTTCTGCGAGGAAAGAAGGGAAAACACCTATGTCAACACAGGCCACACCAACAACCACCACCGCATCTAGCAGCAGCAGCACGTCGACTGCTACTGAACCGTCGTCATCATCAAAAAACTAGCACCACCGCACCAACAAACCCAGAGGAACGCCAACAACGAATCAAAGAAGAACAAGACAAATGCAAATCGATGAAAGTAGGTGAACTAAAATCTGAATTAGAATTACTTGGTGTATCCACAAAATCGTTCTTTGAAAAGAGTGAATTTGTCCGTGCCGTGGCAGAAGCACGAGTGGATGGGGTGAAGAAGTCTAAAAAGAAGAAGAGAAGGACAGTGTCTGCTGATGATGATGAAGTGGAGGAGGTTACTGCCAAGGTGGAGGTGATTACTAATGATAGTGTTGGACCCAAAACAAAGAAATCTAGAGATAACAGTGCTGAAAGTGCTTCTGCTGGTGGTAATCCATTTGGAGGCGGAGGTGGAAGTCCATTTGGAGGCATGCCATTCGGAGGAGGAGGCGGAGGTGCTCCCGGAGGCATGGGAGGAATGGACATCGGTGATATTCTAAAGAATATGGGTGGTATGGGAGGAGGAGGCGCTGCTGGTGGAAATCCTTTCGCAGGGGCAGGAGGAGGGGCAAATCCTTTTGCAGGGGCAGCAGGTGGAGCAAACCCATTTGGTGGTGGTGCTGGAATGGAAGACGCAATGAAGGCAGCTCAAGCCGCAATGGGCAACCCTAAAGTTCAGAAGGTTCTACAAAAGGCGCAATCTAATCCAAAGGTGATGCAGGCTGTTCAGGAGTGTATGTCCAATCCTATGGCAATGACAAAGTACATGAGCGACCCGGAGGTTGGGCCGATCTTGAAAGAACTGCAAGAAGCTATGATGTAGCTAGCTAAGGTTAAATTCCTCTACTTTTTTGCCCGCTTCTCCACCCATTTTGACAAAAAATCACACCTCCACCATCCACCATGGTGAAAAGCTAGCGCTAACGGCCGCCACTCATAGCATTAAATCTAACATCGACAACAGAGTTGTCGCTGTCAATAACATTATTCAACCCCTTCCTCAACCTCCCCGCAATCTGTCCGCGGCAAAACTATCGTGGCTTTTTTGTAGTAACACCGCCAACATCACCACATCCGCCCTCCGACGATTATCCGACGCAACACCAATCAATAAATTGATCAACCACTGCTCCTCGTTCAAGTGTACAAATCATCATCTTCGTCCATTGCTTCAACATTATCAGTGTTTTCTCCCTGACTTGCGGGGCGTATTGGAAAAGCAAAGTTGTGAAGTAGTTGCCCAGACCCAGTGGAAGATGACCCACGCTGAAGTGAAGTTGCAAAGGATTGATATTGAGCCAGATCTCTGTCGGAGACCGATCTCCTTGCATTTCTAACTGCATGCTCAAAGTGACGCGGTAGAAGCTCAGGTAAGAAATCTTCAATGTCTTCATCTTCAACGTCGTCGAATTCCCGTGCTTCGTGCTCAATTTCTTCACGAATGGCTAGTTTGCATGCATGCTGGCATATTTCACTTAAATCAGCTCCACTAAACTTATCAGTCTTCCGTGCCAGGTAGGACAAGTCCACATCAGGTGACATGGGACTGTGGCGAAGAGTCGCACGTAGGATTGCAAGCCTGCTTTCGTAGTCAGGCATTGGGATGTACATCAGCTGATCAAGCCGTCCAGGCCGGATAAGGGCTGGGTCGAGAATGTCGGGACGATTGGTAGCGCCGACGATGAAAACGTTCTTCTTACTGTCTGCAAACCCATCCATCTCACAGAGTAATTGATTCATGATACGATCCGCTGCTCCGCCTCCATCATGAGCTCGTCCACCTCTTTTCTGCGCTATCGAATCTAGTTCATCAAAGAACAAAATACAGGGGGCAGCCTGCTTTGCTTTGTCGAAAATCTGCCTCACGTTTGCCTCGGATTCTCCAAAACACATTGTCAGAAGCTCAGGACCCTTGACACTTATGAAGTTGACTTTGGCTTCGTTAGCAATTGCCTTTGCCAGAAGAGTCTTTCCGCATCCAGGAGGACCGTAGAACAGGCATCCTCGGCTTAGGCTCAAGCCAAACTTTTGGAATTTACTGGCATATCTCGTTGGAAATCCAATCATCTCTTGCAAATCTTGCTTTACATCTTCCAGACCGCCAACATCTCTCCAGGTGACATCTGGAATTTCCACATGTGACTCTCGGAGGCTACTAGGTTGGTGGCCTTTGCCAAGAGCCATTAGAAAGTGCTCGTGAGATATACTTAACGAGTCAAGAATCTCAGTATCGATAGAGTCGGCTTCAACATCGATGATATCAAGCTTCTCGCGTATACAAGTCATTGCAGCCTCGGTGCAAAGTTCAGCTATATCAGCTCCAACATAACCTGACAAGTCTTCAGCAAGAGTTTCCAAGTTGACAGACTCGCCAAGCTTCATGGATCGGGTGTGGATGCTGAGTATTTGAAGTCGGCCATCTTTGTCAGGAACACCAAGGTCTATCTCTTTGTCGAATCGTCCAAATCGGCGTAAACTTAAGTCAATAGCATTTGGCCTATTTGTTGCTGCGAGAACAAGCACTGACTTCATTCTCGAGCATGTGTGCATTCCATCCATGAGTGTGAGTAGTTGACTTACAACTCTCCTTTCTACCTCTCCATTGATTTTATCTCTCTTTGGAGCAATAGAATCGATCTCGTCGATAAAGACGATCGCCGGGGCATTCTTCTCGGCTTCCTCGAAGGCTTTGCGTAGGTTGGATTCCGATTCACCTGATCCCATCGACATGATCTCTGGGCCATTTATGAGGTAGAAAATGCTCCAGTTTCGTTAGCTATTGCTCGTGCAATGAGTGTCTTTCCGCATCCAGGGGGACCATAGAGAAGAACACCCTGAGGAGGACGAACGCCGAGGTGTCTGTACAGCGTAGGATGTCGGAGTGGGAGCTCAATGGCTTCTCTGATGGCTGTCATTTGGGTTGAACATCCTCCAACATCATCATAGCCTACATCATTGCCAAACGCGTCGTCATCGTTTTCTCTCTTCACGGGCTCTCCTTCGCTATGGATCACAGTGTCTTGCGCCGCGATACAATAGGGTGAAGGATCGGTTTCAACAATCTTAAACTCAACCGTGTGCATAGCCTTACGAACGGTAAAGTAATCACCTTTCTTCACTGGTCGGTAAGCTTCTAGAAAGTATGGCTTCAAATAGACCTCAAACAAGTTACCAGAGACAGTTTCGACCGTGTCTGCCATCGGGAGTATATGGATATGCTTGCCAAAGGGAATATTGAGTCCGCCACGCTGCACTGTAATGACATCACCCAACCTGACTCGCAAGTTCTGCCTTAGTACTTTGTTGATTCTCACTTTAGATACGTCACATGTCTCGTCCGTAAGTGCTACAGCAACTGTATCATGATGGCGCTTCCCCTTGAGTAGAGCAATGTCTCCTCGAAATAGATCAAGCTCCGACAACTTGTCTGGGTGTAGGTAGATTATCGAGCTGTCATCATTTAACGTCGACTGGTCAACTATCAGTCGATATGGCTTTCTCTTTGACTGGTTAAAGTGGCTTGTTGCCTTGTCTTTGTTTGCACCTTTAGATTTCTGAAGTGGCTTCGTCTTCTTTTTCCTGCCGTCAGCTTCATCAAAAGAGGCTCGGTGCTGTTGGCCGAAGCTTCGCTTGAGCAATGGCCGTAACTCACTTGTGGTTGATTCTCTAGAAATAACAGAAAGAGTGCTTGAGCTGCGATGCATGGTATTATATTTATTAGAATTTTCTTTTTCTTGAGGTTTGGTGTTGTTGTTGCATTTTGTGAGCGCCGCTTTCGGTCAAAAGTTAGCGGCCGCCAGGATGCGAGCGCCAAGATGAAGATGTGACAGTGACAGATGCGAACGCAACCGGCGAGCACAGACATAAAGAAGGCTGATCTCGAGGTAATCATCGGGAATTATATGTACTGCGCATCATAAAATCACAAGCTAGCTTATGAGACCAACGTCAAAAAGACAACGCACAGTAGCATTATTATCATCAAGCGACCAAGCATTAACCATGGACCCACCTGGCACATACATAAGAGTCTTTCATCCTCATCCTTTCGAAATAGCTCTCATACGAAAACTCGAAGCCAAGACAACATCCGTCCACGACGCCTTCCTTTTACTTGATGCGGATGGCGATGGGAGAGTATCACCAAGTGACATACGCACCGTTCTACACAATGAATTTGAGATTGATGTGACAAAGGAACAAGAAGAATGTATATTTTCACATGCATCACTGAACGGCGATGCTGCCGGCATGAGGTATGCGGAGTTTGCAAAATACTATAGTGAAGTTTCCAATACAACATATTCTATGTCCCAATCTGGATTCGCTGCCACGGTCGGCTTTCAAAGGAATACCGAAAAAGATGCGGATATTGTCGACAATGAAGCTCCTATTCATATCCAGCCTGGCACAAAGCGCAAGAATCTCCGAAAACAACTTAGGCAACTCCTCACTTCTCATTCGTCCCGTTCGCCAGCAAAGTTTGGATCGGCAATGAAAGAAACCTCACTTTTCCTGGCAATGGATGTGCATCAATCTGGCAAGGTCACAATGGAAGAGCTCTTGGACTGGTTAAACGAAGTTGGGAACATGGGGTGGTCAGTGGAGGACCTGAGATTGATAGTGCTGGGGACTTCAGATTCAGATGACAAAGATTGGTTCAGCAGCAATGATTCGAAAAGTACCGAGGCTGGAATGACAGAACATGAGTTTGCAATATTTGTTGAGTCGTTGGATGTGGACTCTGACGATGGCAAAGTTGCTTCGGAATGGAGTGAAGCTGAAGAGTGATCTTCTAGATAGAGGTATAGCGAGTGAATGTATCTTCATCTATTCATAAGATAGGAGAGCAATGCTTTCAAGAAAAATAATAATAAAAACAGTGATAACTACAGCACTGCCATTCTATTAAAACTCCCCACCTACCTCGAGCTCAAGCCCTCCTCTCTCCTCTGTGTTTCACTCATTATGTAGGTACGTATCTACCACGTAGAAATAAGTAAGAGAGAGGTAGACGTATGTAGCCGTAGAGCTAAAGTCAGGCTAAAGATAAGTATCTTCTAGCTCTCGCCATCGAGTCGCCACATCTCAGCCATCAATTTGAGCCTACAGGCTCAACCTACTGGTACAGTACCTCTCAAACTTCACACCACATCAACTACAAACCCCACCACAAGAGTACCCGCAGTCTTTGTCGATGGTATTGTTGTTACGAAAAAGTAAGGATGTCCCAGGAGCCTGTGATCATAGTGCAAGATATTCGCGATGGTACGCGTAAGAAGAAAAGGCCAAGAACAGAGGAGGAGAAGAAGGATGCTCCTAATGCAATCCCAATCCTACGCCCAGAATCCAGTAACTTGTTGGATGACATGCTCTACCCCATGACAGCCGAGCATTTTCTGAAGAATCATTTCCGCAAAGACGCTGTATGCATCAATCGCAAGCACAGCAACCAAGCTGGTAACGAAGAACTGGTGACCTACATCTGCGATACTTTTCTTTTCGGGCTGAATGTCAAAGAGATATTTGCGGAAACATCTAGTGAAAATGTATTCCTGTGGCTCCGACCACCGCCCTCCAAGACGAACTCAAATGCAGCTCTCAATAGTGTTGAGATTTCAGATCCAGAATCTGCATTTGCCTTGCATCAATCTGGGTCCCATCCTGCGTACTGCCGTGCTCCACCGGCTTTGGAGCAGTTGTTAGTTGGATCCTTGCTGCGAGCTACCGGTTTAGGTGGAGGGCACTATCATCCACCACATGCCGATGTAGTCACAATTGGTGGAGGTACAACGTTAGGACGCGGCGAGGTAGAATTATTCATCAGTACTTCTTCTTCTTCGAGCAGTAAATCAAAAGATAATGGCAGCGCGAAGAAGCACCTGACAGGATGGCATACGGACTTTCAAGAAAATTTTACAATTCAATTGAGTGGAGTGAAGAAATGGACATTACGCAGAGGAAGAGTGCGTCATCCACTACGAGGAACTACCCCGCATTATGCTCGTGAAGGGAGTGTTATTGAGAATCAGTTGAAGGTTGCTCGTTTATCGTGTATGTCAGGCACTACAACATCACAAGATACAAGCGCTTATGGATTTGAATATGGTGAAAACAATGCTTATGGACCAGAGATGACAATCACTCTATATCCAGGTGATTGCTTTTACTTCCCGTCTGGTATGTGGCATAAGGTTGAAACCGTTGAGCCTGGAATATCGTTGAACGTGTCTCTCATGGGAACAACATACGCAAAACTCTTTTCAGACGCATTGCAGCACTTGCTTGTTGGAAGCGATGAAGGGTGGAGAGAGATAGTTACATCTCGTCCAGGAGGAGAACAAGACGCAACGAATCATTTGGAAAGTATGATGAGTAGATTACCCGAGGTGATTAGTGACTTTGTCAATAAAGGTGGTGCTCAGAATATTCTTCCACCAGCGTTGCAGTACCCACCGATTGGAAATGACGAAGATGATGAATCTGGATCGGAAGAGAGCATAGATGAAGCCAGCGAAGATGATGGCCACGGAAACATGGCAAGTGATGAAGAAGAGGAGGAAAGCAATGATCCCATTGGCGAAAAGGAAGAAGCACAGAGTGACGATGACAACAGCGATGATGAAGATTCACCAACATCTGGCATCATTATTCCGATGGATCACTTTGTAGGTCCTCAAGGCTGGTCATGTCGTCAACCGCCTAACACAAAGTTGGCAAAGAATCCTCTGGCGACTTTGATAGTCATGGAAGACATCTCTCAACATCTCGACACAGTAGCGACAACAACAGACGCAATTGCTTCATCTTCTCCCAGTAGCAAGAAATATATCCTTAATGTCAACTTTGCTGGCAACGACATGTACGAGAGCTATATTCGTGTCATTTTGGAAACAGAAAAATATGGCCCAATGATGGATTGGTATTTGGCATGTGAAGCTAAAGGAGGAGACTTTGATAACGATGAGATGAATACCAATCTCGCATTACAAGACCCGCCTCCTTGTTTATTCTACTATGGTTACCTGTCATGG
This sequence comes from Skeletonema costatum, assembly GCA_018806925.1. Lineage (NCBI taxonomy): Eukaryota > Bacillariophyta > Thalassiosirophyceae > Thalassiosirales > Thalassiosiraceae > Skeletonema > Skeletonema costatum. Next base: position 59,985 of record JAHBBA010000844.1, on the reverse strand, counting down.
GTCAAGATCTAGAGAGAGGGGTGAGACTCAGGGAATCAGAACTTCTTCTTATAACTTATATTAAAAGTCCTTTGGGCACAGGTGTAACCTCAACATTCACTTGTTCATCTTTTCTCCTATTTGATCTATATCGCTTGAATCGACGTATCAATAAAACTAAGAATAACGTAATCAAAGATCCAACAACCACACCACTAATGATTGTTCGTGCATCAACTGACTGTCGTTCTTTCCCATTCACACTTGCCGAAACAATAACTGCATCATCGTTGTTACTACTACTACTGCCCTTTTCATATCGATACGTAATCGGAATCATGAATCGATTATACAATACCGACTCTGCCATCCCATCTCCATCTCTATCATACAAAATATCAATTCGTGCACAATATTCATGAGTAAAGAATGTCCCTGACTTCTTTTCTTCTTGTGATATTGTCGGTTTTAGTATGGCTGTGGCCTCTCCTTCCGTGTAGATTGTAGTATTGGAAGTTACTTGTGTGAATTGACTGCAGTGTATGTCCTTTGATTTCAACTGTGGCGTTGAGACCGATTGGGAATATAAAGTTGCAGTAGATGATTGGACTGTTTGTACTTGTTGTTGTTGTAGGCTGAGATGTTGATGAAATGGTTGGTATGGTTGCATCTTGTATAACGGAGATGAAGCATTCATGATGGAATGTGGAGTTTTGCAATACCATTATGGCGTCGTATGTTATTTGTAGTGATGTCATCTTTGCTATTCTGATTAGATATCTTTAGAGATATGCAGCATGCAGTGATTGCTGACCAGCCTCTTTTATTCACTATTTCAAGAGTAATTTATTGCAAATTATGTGATCAACAAGCAATGGTTCTCCTTGCTACCGCTGTGCAGATCGATAATATATATAGGGACGCTGATGAGTGGTAGTCTATCCAACAGCATGAGACGTCGGTACCATAAAAGTGGGGTAAATAAAAACATGGAACATGGGGTGGGGAAGAAGTCGAGAACTTTTGAGCCAACGAAACATACCCGCTCTAATAGTTTAATTCTGTGCAATCTAAAAGGCGAGTGACCCACACTTGGGTAGAACAATAGCCTATTGTAACGGTTTATCCAGACGATGAGATTTTGCACCAGCCCCGAAGAGAAGACATTCCAGTGCGACAAACAAACACACATAAAAATGCTGCCACTTCCACTTCATTTGGCACGATAAATACAACAGCCCATCAATGATACCGCCCCTGGACTAGCCAGATTGCATCCCAGCCAGCAGTGCATCTTTACATTGTTGATAGTTGGTTGCCTAAGGTACGCGGATCCTGGTGCTTGCTTTGACGTCGTCTCAAACAAGTGATCACATCATACAACGAAAAAGCAATAACATGGCTCGAAAAAACAATCCACCACCACCACCAAGAGGCTCCTCCTCCAGCGGAGGCACATCCACCACCGCACCCCTCCACATCCGCCTCACCCTACTACTCCCTTTCTGAAATTGACGATGACTCCACCGCCGCAGCACCACCATTGTATCCAGAAGATGAACACTACCGAAAATTGACGATAATGATTCCATTCTCGAAAATGGCCAAAACGGTTAGATGCAGCTTCGGTGATTTCGGACCCTTCGTTTATTGAAGGACCGCATTATCATGATAATGTCAATTTTAATGGTGGTGGTGGGCATCCATCTCGGGGGGCATATCGTATGGATGATATTGCCAGTGAGAGTGACGATGATAGTTCGAGTAGTGGTAGTAGCAGTGATAATAGTAGTAGTAGCAGTGGTAGTTCTAGTTCAAGTGATGATGATTATCGTCATCGGGAGAGGTATGAGAGGAGTAAGGGTGCTCGTAGTCGAGAGGGTGGTAGGAGGTATAATCCTAATTATCAGAGGAATCATTCGGATGAAGGGAGGGGAAGGTCATCGTGGTGGTGCTGGTAATGGCAGGTCTGATCGAAGAAGGAGGGAGCCACAACGAAATCCTCGACAGCAGCAGTCATCGTCCATGCCATCACAGCCTGCGTATTATGACAATAGTTATGATAACAGAGGCCAGCAACAACAGCAGCACCACATGTCCTATCCCGGAGGAGGAGGGGAACGAAAGTATTCACCACCAAGGGGAGTTGGTGGTGCACCTCCAATTGATCCCAATGGCATCATGTACACTTCCAACCACAGCAACAACAACAACAACAATAATAGCATATCCAAGAAACAATCTCGTGGTGGATTCAGAGAAGATCCAAATACCAAACGATCTTCTACTACTATCAAGAATAATTCCACCTATGAGCAACAACAAGCAGCACTAGCCGCATATGAAAAGAAACAGAAACAAGAAAAGTATTATGACAGAGAGGATACTACTACGGAAATCTGCCAACAACGACGAAGAACGAAAATGATTTTGATACCCACGGTTGTTATTTTGATCATTGGTGTTGTCATTGCTGTTGCAGTTGTGGTTGGTAAGGGTAGTGGAGATGGAAATGCGTCTAATTCACAAGACCAAACGAATGATAACCTCGATGCATTTCAACCCATTCCTGTTCCAACGACAAGTCCAACATATTTTGGTTTATACCAATGTCAATTTGGTAAGAGTGGACCCACTGTTACCAAGGGATGTTTAGGATTCATCCAATGTTCGGATAGGGGAACAGCCGTGAGTCCAATTCAATATTGTTCCTCGGGGACATTGTACGATGTCAAAAAAGGAGTTTGTGACTTTGCTGATAATGTATCTTGTTCGACGAGTTTGCCTACGCAACAGGAAATTGTTGCGGCTGGATCTGGTACTGTGGTGGGTGTGGTTCCTCCTTCGCAGCAAAAGCCGCCTTCCGTCACGGTTGGCCCTGTTACCACATCGGATCATAAGGTTTTGTTCGAGGGTGTAACCAATCCAGGTCAGTTGGATAACGGTGCCATGAACAGAATTGTCAAGAATTTGGAGGATTACTTGAACATTTTCTACTCTGCTAGAGTTATCAGTGCCTATAATGATGGTGATTATGTGTTGGAGAGTATAGGCAATGTTACAATTGGATTGGCTGCGAATAAGTTTGAGTTTGTACAGAATAATCGTCGCAATCTTCGTCGTGACTTGCAACTGTTGCGATTAAAGCAAATGGGTTTGCCATGACGTACCAACAAACGTCCAAGTACGATACGATTGATTCGGCCGTTACTGTTGAGGCAATCGTTCGTCTTCCGTATCAAGAGCGATACCAGGATAGGATCGTTAGTTACCTGAAGGCTGCTGACGCAACCGTATTTTCAACATTGACACGTGCCCTCTTCGTGGAAGGTGATATTGGGTGGACAACAACCGATACCTCAACCGCAGCCAGTGCCAGTCCCTGTGACTAATTCACCGCCACCTACGAGGAAACAGACGAATGCACCAACAAAACAGAGTTGTTCCTCCGCCGACAAAAGCACCGATAACTCCACCTCCTACAGCCGCAACTGTTCCAGACGCTCCGCAATCTTATATAATTCAGGGATTTCTATTCTTTGATGAAAACCAGAATGGAAAATTCGATTATGACAGTGAAAACGCCCTTCCAGGGAGTCTGGGCCAATCTTAAATTATGTAACCCCAAAAGACGATGGGAATGATTGGGTAAATACGGGAGCTTCGGAAGAGCACGGACTATACAAATTTGATGACGTCGAGCGAAAATGAATACTACATTGAATTCTTCAAGCCACCAGCCAGGTGATGGACTATAACTTCACGCTACCAGACAAGTTGCAGGTAACGATGATTCAGTACTAGATAGCGATGTTGTTGGGTTTAACACGTCATGGTGGCAAGACAGCCTGTTTCACTGTAGGTCCTGGATATGATTCCACCAAGTACATCAATGCAGGTTTACAAGCTTAAAGCGACGCCACCTCCCACACCTGCTCCATCAAAGACACCAACGCAATCTCCTATTGATGTATCCTACTATTGTGCTGATGTTACAACAACATCTGCTGGGACGCAGACTTTTAACTTTTTGGGTTGTCAAATTCGGTGCGGCCAAGGATTCAGCGAGTGCCCGGGGAATACTCGTTGTATATTTGCTGATGTGTGCATAGAGCCTGTATAGATATAAGATAATTACAAGGCCATGTTGCCGCGAAGGACAAATTTTTGGGTTGACTGCCAAGAACTATGTTAAAAGGTACTTGGAATCAATGCTGCTTGTGTGCTTACTTACCCTAAATTGATGGGCCGGAGCATTCCTACTACTCCTAAGCACTAATAATCAAAGGATCCCTTCCCAAGTCGTCTTTTGTTAAGATTTCTATCGTCCTCCTTGACTGGATGTACCTCCCACTCAACCGCCCAAAGACTTCCAGTCAAAGCCATCCATCTACACTAAACCGGAGGAACACGGACGGTACGTCTTTTATCCTTATCACATGCAGCTCTTGTAAATCTGTATAGTTGATGTGAACCTACCAAAACATCACTCTGTTACCACGACTATGCCCTGCCATGCGCGCGAGCAAAATGCTTAACCAGCTTGAACAGAATGAGAAAACCTTTCGTAACGAGAACAAGATACTCCTTCCAATTGGCGATTTCGAGAAAGATGAGACTAAATAATTTGTGAGAGTGGAGCACCTCATCTCGCTACTTCCTGCTTACCTTACAGGCGGCCCATTGCCATTGTATGGGCCCACAACTTTTTCATCTGCCCCACTGGCAGGTCCAGGTACATCATCTACTCTTGTCCATTGCATCTATCTTCAAAGCTCTCTTTCAATGGGCTTTTAACGAGGCAATCAACGATTGTAAGAGACAAACGCGATTGGAAGAGCTTAGGTTTTAGGTTAAAGGGGTGGGTAGCAGTTCGGAATCATCAATTTGCGTCCTACAAGCTCTACCCTCCCAGAAGACCTACACAACGATCAATCTTACATAGGCAGCAGCGAGCAACCAGCACAGCAGCAATCAAAAGATGAAAAGATTCGCCCTAGCCACTTCCTCTGAAGGTTCTAGCACCTCTGGATTCTGCCAGTGGTGCCATCTCCAGTCATCGACGATGATAGTAATAATGAGTTTGAGGTCATTTCGACTCATACACAATTGCCTGCACCTGCATCATCAGTATACTCTAAGAAGAGTCCATCTGCTACGACTGCAATCATCAGTATTACTCTAAGAAGAGTCCATCTATTTCGAGCCACAAATCAAAGGCTTCACAAGTCTAGTAAGCGGTCACAAAAGTCGGCAACAACAGACAAGCGGGATGACTACGCCGGCCGGGCTTCCAGGAGTGTAACTTCGGGTGAGCGAGAGGAGGATGACGTGCTTGTTTCTTTGCCTGCATCAGTGTCAAACCCTTCTGTCAATAGTAAAACGTTCCAAGGCTGCATCTACAATCTCACAGAGTTGGTGTTTGATGCTACTCCTGCTCTTCATGACCTCGACATCAAAAGTAGGACATCTAACTCAACTAGGAGCCGGAAATCGATGTCATCCAGCTCCAGAAGCGTCAAGAGCAACAGGAGGAGCGCTCCAGTGTCTGCATCAATTACAAACCAAGATGCAGCTCTTTCTGTGCAAAAAAGCAATTGCAATGTTAAATGGAAATGGATCGGCAGCCGAACCAGAGGCGCCGTCGGTAACTGCATCTATGGCTACAGAAAGGAAACAACTCAAGGCAAAAGAGATTGAAATGGAAGAGAAATGGATGGCCTTGGAGGAAGCAGAGCGACCGTAATATGCAAAAAAGAGAGGGAGATCAATGAAAAGCTAGCAGCACTTCGAAGACAAGATGAAGAAGAGGTCGTTGCAAGAATGGAAAGCCTGAAGGCTCTAGAGGTGCAACTGAATGAAAAGAACAGGGAGCTCAAGATGAAGGAAGAAGAAAGAGACCGTGAGATCAACAATAAGTTAGAAGCAATCAGGGTTGCTGAGGAGGAGAGACTCAAGAAAGAGAAAGAAATAGAAGAGAAGGCCATAGACTTTGCACCAAAAGAGCAATACATCAATAAAAGGCTGGCCCTAATAGAGGAAGCTTCCGTTGCACGAAGGAGAAAGGAAAGGCAGGTTGAAGAAAAGTTTTTGACTTTACGCAGACGGAAAAGGAAATCAGCAATAGATTAGCAGCAATTGAAGAAGCTTCTGTTTGTAAGACGAAGGAAGGAGAAGGAAGTTGAAGATAAGATCATGCTTTTAGCGCAGAGAGAAAGAAAGATCGATGAAAAACTAGGTTCCATCGAAACAGCTTCAGTCATATCGAGGCAAAAGAGACAACATGGAAGAAAGAGAGCGAGAAATGGAAATGGAGGAGAAGCTGAGGTGATAGAGCTAAATAAGAAGGAGCAGCTCATCAGAGAGAAGAACAATGCGTTGGAAGAGGCTATGGAGTTGAACATTCAGAGAGAAATCGAGATGATGAAAAAAAATTTTCATTAGATGCGGCTACGAATGCACGTCTACAAAAAGCAAATGCTGCTCAAGTATCAAGAGATGACAGCAATGACAACACTGACCGCGCTGATTTTCTCAGACAGAATGTCGAGACGAAGGACGTGGATCATCAGTGGATTGTCAATGCATTTGAAGGTTTCACGTGCTCGGGATCAACTTCTGCTTCTGATGGTTATTTGCCGAAGGATGTAGAAGTCAGTTCAGGTAACATTATGTGTTGGGAGTGAGATGTCCAGCAGCTGCCCACCTCAAACCACTCACTAATGATGCCATTCGCAAACTGCAAGTCCTCCTCGGAAACAAACGCTTCGAAGATAAAGAACAAGAACAAGACGTGGATTTGCAAACAAACTCAAATCAGTACGGTGGAAGAAATAAATCACCAGAGGAGCGGTCGAGAAATGTGAAGGTATGCCATAAGATGGTAGGTAAAATTATCCGGCCGAGCGTAGCTTGTGTGAAGTATCAATATGTAAGTATATGAATGCCTCTTAACTGTTGATGTCGAATGTGAGATGCGAGCAAGCCAAGATCCAGTGAGAGTAGACTGTATAGATACTCCAACTGCTACTGTTATCACTGCTTCTTCCACTGGCATTGCGAGAGAGGATCCGGTAATTGAGTTCCCTTATTCTTATCACTGTTCACATGGACACTTCTATCATCAAATGTAGCTCTTGTAAATCTGTATAGTGTGATGAACCCCACCAAAGACTCATTGCGCTACCTACGACTATGACTATTGCCTTGAATGGCCTTGCGGCGATGAGGTGAATTGTGCTAAACCGAGTGCTTGAACGAATGAGACAACCTAGTATGAGAGCATTGCTAATACGAATTCGACAATAGTGTATATTTACCTCGATACCACAGACCTACTTACTGTTTCAGATGATGTTTGGAAGGATGTTTGGAAGGAGCACGGATTGAAGGGACCCTGGGAGTAAAGATTACCGTCTCAAATTGGCGAGCATTTCGTGAGAAAATGAGTGGCGGGTTCAGTGAAGAAAGGACTGAAGGAATTTGTGAGAGTGAGCACCTCGCCTCTTAGTATGCTATCAAGACAACTTACATTCTTATCTTGTTTCCATCAACTTGTGATACTACGGGCTCTTTCATCGGCACTTTAACAAGGCAATCAACAAGTGTATAAGAGAGACAAGAGCGATTTGGAAGAGCTTAGAGCTTAGGTAAAGGGTGGGTTAGCGCTGCGGAATTCCATCATTTTTGCGTCCTACAAGCTCTAACCCCTCACAGACCTACCCCACGATCAATATTACATTAGGCAGCAACATCAGCAATCAGAAGATGAAAGATTCGCCTAGCTCTTCCTCTGGAAGGTTCTCCACCAGTGTGCCAACTCCAGTCATCAACGATGATGGTAATGATGAGTTTGGAGGTCCTTTCGGACCCATGCACCACTGGCTGCATCATCAGTATACTCTAAGAAGAGTCCATCTATTTCGAGCCACAAATCAAAGGCTTCAAAGTCTAGTAAGCGGTCACAAAAGTCGGCAACAACAGAAAAGCGGGATGACTAACGCCGGCCGGGCTTCCAGGAGTGTAACTTCGGGTGAGCGAGAGGAGGATGACGTGCTTGTTTCTTTGCCTGCATCAGTGTCAAACCCTTCTGTCAATAGTAAACGTTCCAAGCCTGCATCTACAATCTCACAGAGTCGATCCGATGCTAGTCCTGCTATCAAAAGTAGGACATCTAACTCAACTAGGAGCCGGAAATCGATGTCATTCAGCTCCAGAAGCGTCAAGAGCAAGAAGATCATAAACCAAGATGATATGGAACAGTTGTCAGCTCTTTCTGTGCAAAAAGCAATTGCAATGTTAAATGGAAATGGAAATGGATCGGCAGCCGAACCAGAGGCGCCGTCGGTAACTGCATCTATGGCTGCAAAAAGGAGACAACTCAAGGCAAAAGAGATTGAGATGGAAGAGAAATGGATGGCCTTGGAGGAAGCAGAGCGACGTAATAAGCAAAAAGAGAGGGAGATCAATGAAAAGCTAGCAGCACTTCGAAGACAAGATGGAGAAGAGGTCGTTGCAAGAATGGAAAGCCTGAAGGCTCTAGAGGTGCAACTGAATGAAAAGAACAGGGAGCTCAAGATGAAGGAAGAAGAAAGAGGATGTGAGATCAACAATAAGTTCAAAGCAATAAGGATGGGCGAAGAAGAGAGACTCAAGAAAGAGAGAGAAATAGAAGAAAAGATGAAAGAGTTTGCACAAAAAGAGCATGAGATGAACGAGAGGCTTGCCGCAATTGATGCTGCGTCCGTTGCAAGGAAGAAGAAGGAGAGGAAGCTTGAAGCAAAAGTTATTGTCTATGCACGAAAAGAGAAAGAAATCAAAGATAGGTTAGCAGCAATTGAGGCAGATTCTGTTGCAAGACGAAAAAAGGAGAGAGCAGCTTCTTTAGCGAGACGAAAGAAGGAGAGAGCAGAGTCTTTGAAACAACAAAATAGTATCGAATCCAAACCACTCAAGGATACGATCAATCAACAACCGAAAGCGGTCAACAACAAAAAAGGTGGGTTGAGAAGCATGCTCAAATCAATCTTTCAGAAAAAGAAATTGCATGAAGCGTAGGAATATCATGTAATTAACGAGCACATTGTAAACAAAGCATACTGTCCATCACGTTATCCTCGAATTTATCGAAGCTTCCCATCCGAAGTCCTATATGATACTAGTCAATTGCTTCCTGCACACGTAGTTCTCTTTTTCTCTCTTGCTGCACTACAACAGTACATAGTCTCTTTCTGCTCACACGCGTCATAAGGTAATCATTCAATGCTACTCGAGGGAAAGGGCGAAGAGGGGAGAAGAGGTAAAATTTACCGGATTCGAGACATGAGAAACGAGGCACATAACTTCGGCGATAAGTTTGAAGAAAGTCAGTGGTATCTGCTTGTCACAAGAGAAGAGCAAGAGCCCGTCATCCGTCATGCCGACGTAACCAGCGATGGTATGTAATAAGTACATCCGAAAAGCAGGGCTGTATTGGATCACTGACGGTCTAAGGAGTATAGACTACGGTGATGCAAGGGAGATAGCTATATACCGTCGTTTTGCACCTACAAACCAAAATTCAAAAACGCCCGCACGTCTTATAAATTATTGGCGACGTTGAGTGAAAGATATTAATCTTACAGCAGCAGCAGCAGCAGCAAAAGTCGAACAGATGAGTGATTCGTTCAGCTACTCCGGATACCCTAGTGCGTCGTCTTTAGACAAAAGTAATGACTACAGATTTACCGATGATGAAGATGAGATGCTTTCGTCAATGAGGTCAATGGCTGCATCATCTGTCAACTCTAAAACGCCATACGCATCGAGCATCAAATCAAAGGACTCAAAGTCGAGCAAGCGGTCAAGACACTTAAAGACCAGCACAGACACGCGGGATGACTACTCCAGCCGGATCTCCATAAATGCCATTTCGGATGAAAGAGAGGAGGATGACGTGCTTTTTTCTTTGCCAGCATTAAAGGCAAACAAAACTGCAAATAGTAAACGCTCCGATGACACCCCGATTCCTCGCGACCTCGTCATCAAAAGCAAGTCATCCAGCTCAACTAGAAGTCGGAAATTAAAGTCATCCAACTCCAATAGCTCGAAGAGAAATAATGCTGCAAACCAAGATGATTTAGAATACTGGTCTGCTTTATCTGTACGGGCCGCTATGGCGGTGCTAAAGGCGGGTGGATCGGAAAAGATAGCACATGAGGCATCCAATCTTGTTCTTGCCACAGGTAGGAAACAAGAGGGAAAACAAATAGACAGCAAAACTTTAATGTTCTTGTCTACCAAATTAGCTTTGGTTGTGTTGGAGGCTGATGGGAATGAGAAAGTAGCGTCGGCTGTTTCATCTGCAGTTATGGAAAGTGAAGATGATGATAAAAGTGTAGAGGATGAAAGTGTCGGGTCTGATACGTTGAGTGCGTTGAGTGGCTCAGTCCATATCCACAGCATGCAATACTCGAAAGGAAAAGAAGCAGAAACACCATCTGTCACTAAATCTATAGCTGCGAAAAGAAGACAGCTCAAGGCAAAAGAGATTGAGATAGAAGAGAAGAGGAGGGCCTTGGAGCAAGCAGAACGTCGTAACAAACAACGAGAGGATGTGATCAATGAAAAGATTGCAGCACATAAAAGCAAGCAACACTCAAAATCTACAGGCGAAGCTGATGCATCATCGGTCACTGCATCTATCTCTGCGAAACGAAGAGAGCTCAAGGCAAAACAGATTGAGATGGAGGAGAAAAAGAGAGCTTTAAAGGAAGTAGAGCGACGTAGGATGCAAAGAGAGAAGGAGATGAACGAAAAGAAAGTGCGAAAAGAGATTAAGATGGAAGAGAAAAAGAGAGCTTTACAGGAAGCAGAACTGTACAAGATTCAAAGAGAGAAGGAGATCAACGAAGGGAAATTGCGAAAAGAAGAAGAAGAGGCAATGGCTCAGCAGCAAAGATTAATGGCTTTAGAGAAACAACTAAATGAAAGGAAGAGAGAGCTCAAGAGAAAGGAAGAAGAAAGAGCGAGGAAGCAAAACGACATTGAACAAATGAACAAAGCTATCACCGAAAAAGAACTAGATTCCAATGCAAGGTTGATCGTAGCTCGGCGACAGAAGCTAAAGGAGAAAGAGGATGAAATTCAGCTAAAGTTCAAGATGTTAGAGTTCAACAAGAAAGAAGTTACCGTGCAAGAACGCGAGATCAACAATAAGTTAGAAGCAATCAGGATTGCTGAGGAGGAGAGACTCAAGAAAGAGAAAGAAATAGAAGAGAAGGCCATAGACTTTGCACAAAAAGAGCAATACATCAATAAAAGGCTGGCCCTAATAGAGGAAGCGTCCGTTGCACGAAGGAGAAAGGAAAGGCAGGTTGAAGAAAGAGTTTTTGACTTCACGCAGAAGGAAAAGGAAATCAGCAATAGATTAGCAGCAATTGAAGAAGCTTCTGTTGCAAGACGAAGGAAGGAGAAGGAAGTTGAAGATAAGATCATGCTTTTAGCGCAGAGAGAAAGAAAGATTGATGAAAAACTAGGTTCCATCGAAACAGCTTCAGCCATATCAAGGCAAAAGAGACACATGGAAGAAAGAGAGCGAGAAATGGAAATGGAGGAGAAGCTGAGGTTGATAGAGCTAAATAAGAAGGAGCAGCTCATCAGAGAGAAGAACAATGCGTTGGAAGAGGCTATGGAGTTGAACATCCAGAGAGAAAACGAGATAAAGGAAAGAATGAATGCATTAGATGCTGCTACGAATGCACTTCTACAAAAAGCAAACGCTGCTCAAGTAGCAAGAGATGATAGTAATGACAACACTGACAGCACTAATTCTCTCATCGAGACGAAGGAGGAGGAGGATTGGTACCCTAAAACCAACGACTTGAAACAGAAGGTTGAGAACCAGCCATCTGAGAATCAACCATTTAGTTTCTTTTCAATATCAAACAACATTGCCAAGGCATTTGAATTCCCATCCACAGACAGCATTGCCAAAGCTTTTGATACTTTTACGTGCTCGGGATCGGTTTCTGCTGATGGTTATATGCCGAAGAATGTAGAAGTCAGTGCAGGTAACATGAGTGTTGGGAGTGAAATGTCTACCAGCGATAGTCAAAATAGGTGGAACAAGTACCCTGTCAGTAATCGTCAGGAAACGCATCTTCCGACGGTTCAGTCTGTTTCCCAAGAGAACTCTCCTGTATCTTCAGCGGGGTCTACTGCTACTGAGAATTCTCTGATCTCTGACCAAGAGAATTTCAGAGAACAGCACACTTCCGGATCCAAACAAATCAACGATTCATTGAGTCAAGCACTGAAAGCGTCTATGCAACTGTACGTTCCAGCAGATGAGCGCGAAAATCAAAGGCCCCTCAAACCATCATTAAAGATGGCATCTGCAAGTCCTCATCGTAACAACACTTCAAAGAAAGAGAGCAAGAATGGCAACAAAAAAGGTGGATTGAAAAACAAACTCAAATCAGTACTTGGAAGAAACAAACCACCAAAGCAGCGGTCGAAAAAGGTAACGGTATGCCATGAGCTGTAGGTAAAATTATCGGCCGAGCGTAGCTTGTGTGAAATATTATGTGTAAATAAATGAATGCATTAACAAAGGACTTTGTTCATACCAAAACGTTGATACTTTACTTTATATGCAAATTGTGGAATTCATCGAAGCTTCCCTTAACTTAAATTGAAAGCTAGCCGGAGCATTCCTTTAATATCCAGGTTCCCTTTCCCAAGAAGTTGCCTTTTGTTTTAAGATTCTTACTCATCCTCCTTGACTGGGATGTACCTCCAAACAACGGCCAAAAGACTTCCAGTCAAAGCCATCCATACTACACTAACAGCCGAAGGAACACGGGCAATATAATCTCCAAAGTGCAATTTGGCGAGAAGGAATCCGAAAGCGGATGACTTCATCGATGTCTCGATAGCCATAGTACGTGACTTTACTTCTCCAAAACCAGTAAGCTTAGGCAACCAGTAGCCAACAATACCTCCGAGAAGATGAAGAAGGAGAACGGGGATTTGCAAATTCATACCAGCACCCAAGATAGGTTCAGCGACCTGTGCCACGGCACTAGCCACAAGAAGGCAGGTAGACACAACACCAACCACAGGAGCGAAGGGAAGGATGGCCTTGACAATCTTTGGGAAAAACTTATTGGCTGTCATCCCAATTGCAATGGGAGCAAGGACAACCTGAATAGTAGACTTGGCAATTCCTGCGGCATCAACTGGGACAACTGCTCCCAACATCGTCTTACACAAAAATGGAGTCATCAAAATTGCCCCAACAGTGGTAGCAGTAGTCATCAACACACTCAATGCAACATTTCCCTTGGCAATGTAAGTACACAAGTTACTCGCCTGTCCACCATTGATACTTCCAACAAGAACCATACCAGCCAAAAGTCCAGCATCCAATCCAAAGGCCTTACCAAGAGCGAATGCCAATGCAGGCATCATACCATAACAGAGAGAGAATTGCATCAATACGGAGCTAGGCTCCTTGGTAACTTCCACAAAATCCTGAGGTGTCAAGGTAATACCCATGGAAAGCATAAGTGCTGCCAACGCCGCTGTGAAATATTCCGTGGTGAAGAAATCGAATGTAGATGGCTTTTTGAGAGCAATGGCAGTGAACAAGACAGTCCAGAGGGGGAAGAGGGTTGTGGCAGCGTTGGCTGTTTTTGTGTATACTTCAAAGATTTTTGATCCGAGGGATTTTTCTCCATCTGCAGCAGCATCGCTCTGTTTGACAAAGAGGGAGTTGAAGTGAGATTAGGATATCATTTTCATCGAAGGCTCTGTCTGACATTACCGCTCATATCGATGACATATGATACGTAAATATGCACATAAAATAGACGATTTGTTGTGTTGTACTTACCATCTTCAAAGCTGATGAACTTGCCATGGACAAAGGCGCAATTGATCTACGCTTGTCGGATGCGAAGGCCGGTCGGGAGCTGATGGCATTTCCAACATTGTGAAGGACCTAGATATACAAAATTGAATAAGTTATATGAGCAAAATTCATGGTGTCTTCTCAATTGAACTGAAAACATTACAAAGCGAAGTAAATCGCATTACCGATAACTGCTTTGATAACGGCAGTCATCGATATGTCATGACATAAACTGCACCAATCAAATTTGGTGAACAAATGACACTTGATGTGTTTTGCAAATCACAGCCGTGCGATGAAATTCATCAGAGTCAATTCTTCCAGCCACGTACCGGAGCACTTGTGATTGAAGGAGCAAACCCGTAGGCTGCAGCTGGGATGAGAAGGATTGAGGCGTAGGCAAACTTGACCATGGTGACAACTAGCTTTTACGTTTGCGGCTTGTTTGATTATCGCATCGGGCATCTGGATCGGGCGGCTGCCAAAACTTGCCAAAAGCCACATCTTCGTACGTCACCTAGCGAAATGAAGATGTCACCCCCTCAAAGTGAGGAAATATTTACCCCCCTTAAATCTTTATGATTCAGCTAGACTGTATAATGAAAAAAGAAATGTTTGAGTCCCTGAATGCCAATCTATCTTACACCAAAATATCACCCTAGGGAGGAAGCTGCGGTTATGAGCTCAACACGAGATTGATTGATTTCATGACTCTACCAAGAGGTGACTTCCCTTGACTTAGATAGATTGCCAGCAACGTCATGTACTCAGGTGCGTGATGAAAGAACTTCTTTTATCTATATTCTTATGCAGACTGCTTGAATTCAATGTAACAACAAACATATACTTGATGCATTCTCTACTTTTTCTCTCCAAGAGCAAAACCAATTTCAGTCAGCTTTGCGACCCTTTCTTCAGATAGTTTGCCCTTCTTGTGAGCCATTCGCTGAGCAAATGCCCATGCTCCCAAAGAAGGATTGGCGGTGTAGTTCACGGGAATTTTGCAGTTTCCATACTTCTCTTTGTATGCAACCATTTCATTGTACGACTTTTCCCAAAGCTCTGAGAGATACTCGTCACGATCTACTTTCTCTGCGACAGTAGGAGATGTTGCCTCGCCTGTCGACTTTCTGCTCGCCCTAGACGCAACCTCGAGTTTTGAAATTGATCTTGCGAAGGAGGTCAGTTCTATCCTCTGCTAGCTTGCCATTCTTGAACGCTTGTCTTTGGTACATGACCCAAGCGTACAAGCTGTGGCCCAGTGGTACATCACAGCTTCCATTTTTCCTCGTTGAAAGCGACCAACTCTTCATACTTATCGGACCATCGCGAATCGATAATGTTGAAACTAAATCCGATATCCGCAAGCTTTTTAGTTTGCTCGTCAGACAGCTTACCCTGTTTATGATAATATCTCATGTAGTGACAGAATGAACCCAACCTATCCTTCTCCTCTCTCTGAGATACGTTGCAATCACCATGCTCCTCCTTGTATTTGACTAGACAGTCAAAGCATCTATCCCACTCCTTTGAGTTCAAGAACGCAGGTCCACTCTTCCCCTTGGGCCTCTCCCTCGACTGCTGAATCTCCAGGTCTATCCCAAGCTCGGTCAACTTTTCGATACGCTCCTCAGAGAGTTTCCCATGTTTGTAAGACTGACGCTGAGTTCCGATCCAAAAGTACAATGATGGATTTGGCTCGTAGTTAGTGGGAATCTTCAGATGTCCATGCTCTTCCTTGAACTCGACAATAGCCTGGTACTGAGTTTCCCAAGAACTTCGTACTTGAGCGGGGCCTCCGAAATCAAAGCCAAACGCCTTGAGCTTCTCGTACCGGTCCTTCTTGAGGGTTTGATCCCTCTGATAGCGACGTTGGCGGCTGACCCATCCAGCAAGTACAACATTAGACTTGTCGCTATCTGGTATATCAATCGTTCCATGCTTGGCCTTGTAACGCTTTAGCTCCTCGAAGGTAGTGTCCCATTTATTCGTGTTTTTTTCGACCTTTACTCGTCACAAAGGTAAAGCCAATGTCTTTCAACAACTTCTTGCGACCCTCTGTGAGTTGCACCATGCTGATATCCCGTGCGAAGATCATGAACAAACTCTCCAAGTGCCAAGTTGAGGGGGAAATACCTCGGAACATTCGTGTCGCCATGAACTTTGTGGTAGGCTTGGAGCTCCGAAAAGCGGGAATCCCAAGGATCTTTGCTGACTGTAGGTCCCTTTGAGAAGAAGTTGAACCCAAGATTTTGCAGCATGCCAGCCTTGTGCTCGTTGAGCTGACCTTCACCATATGCCTCACGCTGAGCTTTTACCCAAGCACCAAGATTTCCGTCGCCTTCTGGGACATTACAGTTGCCATTTGCGTCACTGTATTTCTTCAACTCCTTGTAGGTGGAAGTCCAATCGGCATCCAACTCATACCCAAAAGGCCTTGCACGTCCTGAGAGGTCGACTCCCACCTCCTCCAACTTTTGGATAAGGTCGTTATCCAACTTGCCCGCCTTGAATGCCGTCCTCTGCCTCTTGATCCACATATCCAAAAGGCAGGAAGATTCGGGAGTGTGCTTATAATTGTCTGGCACTTCAATGTTTCCATGTTCATCCTGATAATCGCACAGCTCCAGGTAGGCCTTATTCCAAACCCCGCTAAAGACAACCTTTTTTGCCTCCCCCCTTGGGCTTGTCAAACTCGAATCCAATGTCAAGAAGCAACTTCTGGCGAGCATCGGTAAGTTTTCCGTCTCTTTTTTGGTACGGGCGCATTCTCTTGACCCAATCTCCAAGGGGTGGACTGAGTTTGTAGGTGAATTGGACTGGGAACGTTTGGCATGGCCGTGTTTCTTCTTTGAATTCAATCTGTTGGAAAAGAACAGAGAAAAGGGGGTGTGTCAAGTTGCCAAGAACGGGGTGAGTTTTATTGAAACAAAAGAAGGCAGCACCATTAGAGAAGAGCTGGATCACATCCCTCCCTCTCCCCCCTTAAACATAAATCAGCACACATCATATGAACACTTACCAACTCCTCATGAGCGGCCTCATCCATTTATCCGTATTGATTGAACCCTTCTTACTCTGGAAAGTATCAGCAGCATTATTATTTTCCATCATCCGCCTCAGCTTGCAATCTTCCCCGCCAATAAGCCTCCAGCTGATGCTGATAGATATTATAGCGGTGGGACCCATTGATTGAATTCAGCGAGCTGACGTTTGTTCGAGGGTGGCGTCGGGACCTAGGCTGGGGGACGACAATGTCGAAGTCGGGTTCTACCGCAGCTGAGGCGGCGGCTGCCGCTGCTACTTTGGATGGTGAAGGCGGGCGGTGACTCCTTACCTCATTTTTTACGCTGCAGGGGGGGGCGAGAGGGTGGTGATGCAGAAGGCAATAAATACTCCAAAGGATGGCGCAGATACTGTTATCGATTTGAATGCTTTCCACTACGAAAATACGAAAGAGCACTGAAATGGCTTGATCGATTTGTTATTTCGTTGCAACTGTGAAAAAATAAATAATTCAACGCCTGGGGCATACATTATAAAATAAGAACTGAAGTTCCCGTCATGAAACACGCCAGAAGTTTGAGGCGATGACGTTGCTTTTGATCATAACAATTCCTGTGTAGATAGACGAGAACCTGATTACCAAAAATGATAATTTACCGCCGACGCACCCTCCTCTTGGTGGTATCCTCGTGTTTCTTCTGGCAATGCTAACAACTAACAACTACTCTCCGTGTGCTGCTCCTGCTCTTATCACGATTGAGTGAAATTATAATTATCCGTCCCTCACAACAACTCTGCCCCACAGACGATCCTTCGGACGGCTCTTACTCGTTGTCTTACCCCGGCAAGGCAGGCAAGGGAGCCCAGCACAATACAAGAAGCATTCGAAGAGCAAGTCAGGAAAGAGTCTGAATAGGCTGTCTTACATGGACATAGTGAGAGTAATGCTAGCAAGGATGAGCCCTTGAGGCGCATCCTTCGAAAGGCTACCTCGACGTATGCTGGGTGCACACGTCTTCTTCCAATGAAGACTTTGAAAGAGCAAGTGTGGAGAATGAAGGCCACAACGATGAAGGACAATGCTTTACATCGTCGTAGACTTCATGGGTGAATGTTGTGACAAGGGTCCAAAGGACCTTCTTTCGGCAATGTGTATGTATTTAGATAGTAGCTTGTACCTCATGTGTTCAAGTGCTTGTACGGTAACGTACTGTGAGAGATGGCCGGGGGCTAAGACGATTGAAGTAGATATGTGTATTAGAGGTCCAAGCTAATACAATACGGTGAATGGAAACTTCTTGGTTAAGAGTTGTTATCATTCCTTAACAAGTAATCTATACAAAGTGAGGTACTAACGAAATTATCTCAAAGTTTTCAGTTCTGTTGCCCCTGCCCACCAGACGCAGATGACGCACTATCATTGTCCTCACCCTTCAGAACAGGGATAGCGTCATCAGCCGCATTAGTCACGTCACCTACTACCGCATTCTCGTCATTTTGAACTACACGAGGCTTTTCTAACACTACCAATTGACGAACGAGCAGAAACGTGTGCATCAAATTCAGCATCCCTCTGAAACCATCTCGGGAAGCAGGAAAACAAACTCTCCTCTGCAGCCAACTTGTCGGCAAAGTCGGAACCGTCATCAGTCGCTTGAACCAAAGCGCCCAATGCTGTGAGAAAAGCTGCAAGTAATACAAACCCATACAAGATCAAGAGAGGCCAGATGAGCAGATCTATCCCAATAATGGCTGCGTGGTCGAGGTAGTAATCGCCTAAACCAACAGTAGTTGTGGTGATATAGGCAAACCAATAAGCATCATTCCAAGTCACAGTTTCTCCCGGCAGTCTAAGCTCATTCCAGTAGACGTAGTAAGATGCAATGAGTAAGCTCCACAAGTAGTAAAGAGCTCCCCATATGATCATCTGAATCCAGTTTTCGAGTCAAAAAAGATAGATGAGTTCTTAGAAGGAAGTCTTCAACGATGGCCACAACAATGGATCCGGCCTTTCCGAGGACAAAGCCAAAGAATAGAATCGAAACGAATCCAAGTGTGAAGATCATTATCCTTCCACCATCCGTGGCGGGAGCAGTGTTACCACTGGAGAGAGGAATAGTGTGAGAAAAATGATAGCAAAGCAATTAGACACATGAGCAATTCAATGAGTGACTTACTACCCAATCGTCGTCATTATGGTGAACCAAAACCAAGATCCCGCCCACTGTGATATAAATGATACATGTAAGTGAGATATCATATATCATATATACAGACAACAAAAGGTTACGATCCACTAAAATCTGAAGCTTACCATGTTGGGGAAGCAATCTTCATCATCAAAACCGTTAGCATCCGCAAATGATTTCTCAAGTGCATCATATCGAGCAACGTAGAGTTCCTTGCCTTCTGCAAGACCGTCTTCTACATAGTTGCAATAAAGCTCCTGTTGGCTCTCCAGCCATGCATTTTCAGCTTCCTTTTCTTTATAGGACGGATTAAGGTGGGAAACATCTACCCAAGGATTCTGCAAGGGGGAGGAGTTATTATTAGATAAGAGATATATCAAGTTCCAAACAATGCATCAAATACGCAACTTACAAACAGCTGATTCAGATTCGATGCCAAATTTTCTTCCCTGGCAGTAGTCTTGTTTCTCGACTTGCAACGATTCCAATTCCATGAGGGAGACGCGTCGGATAGACTCTTTGTAATGACATTCGTCAGGTTGTAATCTTTAGTAATATTCAACGCGTCATTGCCACAGTTCTTCATCTCCATCAACAAATCCCCTGTGGATACGTTCAAACTTTCAAATGCAGTTGTTTTTCCTATCTCAGTGCAGACAGTACCATTTCCGGATGAATCTGAGGAAATGTTCGGAAGATTCAGCCCCTCACACCGCTTGAATTGAGATATGAAGACACGCTGGATGGCGAACTCAATCGTCTGCGTCTGCAGTGACTTTGGTTTTCTGCATACAATTGGTTCATTGCTTGTAGAGTTCTTTGATCCAGTGATATTATTTGATGAGATTGATTGACTTGATTCAATGAACGGTAGAATACTTGATGTCACATTATTTGTTGCCAATGTCAAGGTCTCATTTGTTGCGGTGGAATTCATGGATGGCGTGAAAGAAGGTAGCATCGATGGTTGAAAAGAAGGATAGCTTGAAGGCATCCTTTGAAGTTGTTGCTCCTTAAGACACTGATCATACTCTTCCATCCGTTTATCAAATATGCCTTGTTGCGTTTTTGTCTGCCAAATATGTACATGCACAAAGATGTGGTAGATTCTCAGTGAGATTTCCAAGCAGCTGATCCTGTAAAGCGAGCGCAATCCGCGTGGAGATAACATCATTGTTGTACTCAATCTCACCAGGCCCTTCGAGTTGAGCCAAGAAATATCCTGCAATCAATGGTTTGCAACGTTAATAAGATTGAATAGATGTCTTCGTGCATAATATGATGCACATCATTGCATGCCGTAGTTTACTCACCAAAGAAGACGCTCACAGCAATAAGAAGGAGCAACGGCACAACAACTCCAAAGGTTAAGGCTGATGTTCTAGGCCATGCCGCGATGGCACGATGGTAGAAGCCACCTACGGTTCTGCCAAATTTTATGCATTTCTTTTCCAAGTTGCGATCTGAGCCGACGTTTTCGTCACTCACTGGCAGCTCATCTTCAGGTGGTTCTTGCGCTTGTGGTGCCGCTGCCAAGCTACCGCCACCATTGGCTGCTTCGTTAATATCCGTCATTTTTATCATC
This sequence comes from Skeletonema costatum, assembly GCA_018806925.1. NCBI lineage: Eukaryota > Bacillariophyta > Thalassiosirophyceae > Thalassiosirales > Thalassiosiraceae > Skeletonema > Skeletonema costatum. The sequence continues at coordinate 39,332 of JAHBBA010000844.1, read as the reverse complement.
TTATTATGATAGACTTCCTCTTGGTCTACAGCTGCATGCAGGTTTGAGGTTCGCTATTTTGTAGTGTCTCATGCTCAATGAGGCTCTCAACCACACGCTTCCCATTTTTGAAGTCCCGGGTAATTTCGGTGAGGAGAGGCTATAAAACTTTCATTTAAGGGCTGATAAGCACATCCAAGCCATGTCATGGCAGGCGAGAGGCTAAAATTGATCGTGCAAGTGGTGAAGAACTTCTAGTAAAATTGATCGTGCAAGTGGTGGAGAACTTCTATCGTATGAAATTTTCCTCTAAGTAGTTACAACTAGAACGGACCAGGTAGGTCCGCTAGGACAGTTAGACGGACAAAGAATGGACAAGAAAGTAGTACAATCATTGCCATAGTACTCTTTGGACTCTATGCGCTAAGTAAAGTCCATTTGTTCTCCAATGTGTGTTATTGTTCATCGCAAGCGATTCAAGTAGAAGCAACACCTTTGCACCTGGCGGCTGCACCTTTTTTCCGTTCCGGGGACGAATATCCAGCTCAGGCGACACATTTGGAGCAGTTCGAACAGGTGTGAGGCGGTTCTTTTCCCTCAATGCGGCAGATATCCAGCTGTAGCGATTTTTTGCGAAAGCCGCTTGGCATTTCGCTTGCAGTTTTACATATTGTATTGTTGCCTATCATGCATTGACTACTTTGATGTATCGTTTCGGAGTTCTCATTATCATCAAGTGAACCCAGCAAGAAGTTGTGATCGTGTGAACCCATAGAGATCCCTCAGTGAGCGAACCCAGCAAACGATGTGACAATTCTTATTTATTTTGCCAGAGGGCCAACAGGCGAAAAAATCACAGGGGAGCACTTTTTTGATCGGGTGAAGTAATACAATTCCCCATTTCTTGCAATGATTGTTCCAAGCGAAATGGCTGTTTCCTCATTGAAGACAGCGAGCAGCTCCGCTTGACCAGGTGAGAACGTATAAAAAAATTTCACTGAAATATAGAGATAGATTCTAACAATATACAATATAATAAAGATATGCGTATGGATTGAAAAATCATCATTTCCTCTTCCTTGCAGCTGCCTTGGCAGCCTCTGCAACTACATTCTTCTTCTGAGGCATTGGTGAGAGTCCTCCATACTGAATCATTGGTGAAAGGCCGTCATTGTTGATATTATTGTTGGTATGATGACGATTCCGAACTCGTTTCTCTTGTTGACGACGGGTAGCATTCGACAAGTCAAGTTGTTGCCTTCGAAATCTTGGTTGTTGTTGAGGTGTCTCAGAAATGACAACTCGTCGTGAAGACTTGGCTGGAGTTTCCTCAATGATGCGTCTTGGCGTTGATAGCGGTGGGTAGGTATCGGTTCTTCCCGGGAGAAATGAGGTTCTATCAACTCTGAGTTTCTTGGTAGGAGTCTCTCTAATCCGAGTCTTTTCGCTAGCGCTGAATTGTTCTCTTGTAACTTTGGCAGTAATGTTGAAAGGAGCCTTGGGTCCTGCTTCATCACCCTTTCTCTTCTTTTCTTTTGGCACAGCCTTTCTCTTATTATTGTTGGCAAGCAAAGAAGCTGTTGATGCTTTTCTCATCTTTGGCTTCTTTACAGGAACCGTCACCTCACGAAACAAGGTTGATATATTCACCAGCTTTGAACCAAGGTGACTTCCCACATACGTCCCACGCGCCGACCCTTTCAAGAATGGATTTTCCTTACTCTTTGGCTTTACTGCGGCAGTTAAGCTCACAGATGTTTTGAGAAGCTTGGTATCATCCTTTTCAATATCTGGGCCACGACTTCGTTTTGACCCTCGTGAGGTCGATGTGACGGTGCTGATTGATCCAGTGATTGTCGCTGATTCATCATCAGCATTGACGGACGTAGATGTAGATGCAGCCTTTTCTTCCATCAGAGATGCAAAGTAGGCTTGTTGACGCTTTGCCCTCCTTTCCGCAATTTGTCTACTTGGGCTACTACTACCACCAGCAGAACCATTTGCATCACCCTTCTTCTTTACTGGAGAATGAGACACTTCCGACCTACTCGAACGATGCGATGTATCCGTCCCACTCCTCTTCAACGCGATAGGTTCCACCATTTCAATCTCAAAGTGATCCAGTATCTCTGCTCCATACTCGGGAATATTCTGCCGATATCCAAATGTTAAAATGTCCTTGACACACACGGAAAAGTCCATGGAGGGGGGTAACACGTATGGAACCAGTTCGAATAATGCAGTCAAATGATTCACCAGAGCTTGCCTCGGTGTCGTCTTCTTCGTTGATGTTCCATCCTTGGTCGGTTGTTTCCGCTTACCCTTCTTCTTCTTCTTCTTCTTTTGCTTCTTACCACTCCTCTTGCCGGTATCTCCGTCGGCATTCCCATCCTCCTCCCCTTCCGTCAATTTGACAACCTCCTCCAAATAAGTCCAACCAGCCTCACCCTCCAGTGACCACATCATCATACGAATCCATACTTGAAGTTGTATCGTTTGCAATAGTGCTGCTTCCCTCTTGGCGGCAAGTTGCTGCTGTTGTTGTGCTTCTGCTTCCTCTTCGTCGTCGTTACTGTTAGTAGCATCATTCAATCCATCATTATTAGTTCGATTCATCACTCTTCGTTTCATCATTGCTACCGAAATGACAATTTTGCTCAACTCAGTTTGAATGTAGGACTGCTTCTCTATTTCCATTTTACTTCTTGTTGGTGGAAGAGGAGGATCATGGTGTTTTAGATTGATGAATTGTAATACTTGGGGAAGCACTTGAATGACACTCCAGGGAGACACTGCTGCGGATGTAGATGATGTTGTTTTTTCTTCCTCCTCGTTGTCATCTTGGTTTACGTGTTGAGAATTATCATTATCGGTAGAAATGCAAGAATCATACTTGGATTGAAGAGATTTTAGGGCAGATTCCACTGTTTTTGGAGAGTTGTGCTGTGTCGTATCATCATAATCATCATTGTGGTCGTCATGTTCTTCTGCTTTGGTATTGTTCTTGTCACCAGTCGAAGATTGTTCCGTAGCCCCAGAAGTAGCAGTAGAAATCTCTTGTGATATACCATTCTTGGATAACTCAGAGACATTGTAAGTTGTAACAGTTGTAGTTGAAACTCGTGGAGACCTTCTTTTCGCAGTTGTAGTTGATGCTGGCAAGTCTCTTTGATCACTTTGAGCAGATGTCTGCGTCGCCAAGGACATGAGCGTCTGAGCGGCACCATCCCCTCCTTCCTGCCGTTGTTGTTGTTCCACCGTATCATCTTGATGCGGTTGGAATAATTTCCGTCCCACCTCACTGTTCTGATGTTGCTGTTGTTGCTCCCCCAACAAACGACGGTGTACCAATTGTTCACGTTGCAATCGTTCCAATCTCTTTTTTCGTTCTCCCTGCCCTGGATTCAATTTCGTTGTTGCTGTTGTTGTTGTTGTAGTTTGTCGTTGCAATGCTGAATTGGATGTGCCACTTCTGCCACCACCATTTGTTAAACCACTACTAACACTATTATTATTACTACCATTATTAGTTGAGGCATCCCTAACCCTTCTCCTCCTCTTCATACTCAACTTCGGATTGGACAAAATATCATCCACCGACATGTTATTCGTTCGACTACTCCCGCTGGTACTATTGCCGCAGCTGCTGCTATTGCTGTGACTGCGAGCGCTGTAGATGCTGGTTTTACTTGTGGTACTGAGTGCTGGGGAGGGTGGTGGTGGTTTATTAGTGGTGGTGGTGCTTGTTATGGATGGATGGCGGTGTAGTGGTTGAGTTGTTAGTGAGGATGATTTTGTGGTTGTTGCATCTTGACTGCTCATTGTGGAGGTAACAGCAGCAGTAGATGCTGCTGCGGTGGCACTCTCATCATTGGAAGTAGTCATGATATTATTTCTCTAATATATCTCGCGGATTGAATGATGAGGGTTCACGTGACACGTCTAATGCAGTATGTATGAAATGCCTCTTCAATTCTTCACAGAGTTTGCAGTTATCCAGACTTCCGCAGACTGTAGTATATGATAGCAACGACGGATGATAGATTAGGATGATGCCGTGGTAAGTAGTATTGAGTGGTGTGAAAGAGAGGAATGCAAGAAGATGATTGGTTGCTTTTGGCTAGATTTTATTACATATTGTCATTGCGTCGGAGGCAATTTAAACATGAGAAACTGTCGCAGAAATGCGAAAGCTGCCAATTCACAAAAGACTCTCCTTCTTCCTTCTCCTCAATCAAGCTAACACGATCCTCACCATGATGGTGCCATCCTCCCCTGCTGCCTCAAGCAGCAGCGCCTCAAGCAACTCACCAGTCTCACCCGACAATCTCACAGTCCAACTCCTCGCCCGCCTCGACACCCAATCCTACACCAACGCCCTAACCGCCGACGCCGCCTCCCTATCCCACCACTTTTTACTACCCCATGATTTTCCATGGGCAAGATTTCGTCGCTATTACGACAAAGAGGTGCCTCCGTCGAGGGAAACGTTTGTGGTGAAGGAATTGCCGTTTGATATTGATGAGTTGGATGCCATTTGCTATTATTCGGAGCGCTAGTGATCTGCAACGCATAGAGACGACAATACAATGGAGAACAATATCTCAATTCAATCAACTTGATTTTAATCAATTCATCATTTATATTTAGCAATCGCTGCAGACAATATACTGCAGCATAATTCAATCATCTAATTCAAATAACATTTTCTCAATGCTCAATTCAACAAGTATACTTCTTCAAAGAAGCTTCAATCTCAATAGACGCTCACACATCCACACTATCACCCATGCCAAGCTCACGCCAATGCTCCCTCTCCACATCATTCACCACATGATGCTTCGGACTAGGATCATCACTCGCACAAGTCAATTCGGCAGTGCCAGCAATGGTCAATTCATCTTGGCCCTTGTACTCTGGATTGGTATCTTCCGGGGCATCCTGGGTGAAGCGACGGGAGACGGCTCCTCGAGCAAGGAGGGCAATGGTGAGGATTGCAGTGGCGGCTGCGGTGATTCCAAAGGTGGTAATGGTGGAAGAGGCTTGGGTTGTGGTGGTAGTGGAATTGTTGGTTGTCTCAGTGGCAGAGGAGTTGGTAGAGTTGGTGGGGGTGGCAAGGTAGGTGATGGAAGCTTCCGTATCGTCCAAGGCAATGGGGAAGAGGGAGGCGATTTTGGTCAAGAAGAGGGACTCTTCGTTGGAGGCAATGGGGCCAAGGAGGAGGATGGTGATGGCTCCTTTGATGACTTGGCAGTTTGTTCCGGGGGTGGTGGAGGTGCAGGTGTCTGATAAGAAGAAGCAAGTTCAAGTGTGAGCAATGTTCAAGAAAGTTGCACAGGAGCAAATGTATCAATAGACAGACAGGCACTCACACTCTTCTGATACGACATCATCCGGGGAGGCATCCACAGAAACTACTACCGCTTCCAACTCATTCAAACGCCTCTCATTACTCGCATCGTCGCAAACCTTCTCAATCAAGGCACGCTCAATCAGTCCCAAGTCGAAGCTGTCCGACGTGGTCTCCACCTGATAATAGAAGGAAAGTTCCAAAGAACGTACGTCCTCAGATATTTCCGTGGTGATGGTGCAAACTTGACCATTGTCAGAGAGCACAGGTCCATCATTGTAGGGAAGGACATCCTCCGAATCACCCGAAATGGCATCATTCTCATCTGAAGGAGCAGGAGTAGGCACCTCCTGTCCATCCACATCATCCTCCTCACAAGGCTCCACACCCCAACACTCGGTAGCACCAAACAACTTGACCAAATCCTCCGTCGCCGCATTCCACTCCTCCGTAGTAATCTCCACACTTCCCTGCTCGGCACATGCGGCATCTGCACCGAGCAACAAGAACGTGGCATAAAAGTTCAAGTCACTTTCGGTGGGTGTACTTTCGCAACAGGATTCTTGGAGGCTGCGTCGTACCCTTGATCCACTTTCATCTGAAGCACCGGATTGAAAGACCATGTCGAGAATGTGATCCAGGATGCAGTCATCGACTGACAAGGTGACGTCGGCACACTGGGAGGCTTCCTCAAAGAGAATTTGGTAGAAAAGGTCGCTAGTGATATCAGAGTCTCCACAGAGGGAGTCCCAGCAGGTGTTGCTCTCGTCAAAGATGGCAAGGAAGGAGGAGAGAGTGGATTGGAATGTATCCTCGGAGACGGGGGTGCCGGAGTCAATGCACTCTTGTTTGGATGTAGTGAGGATGGAGAGGAGGTTGTTCTCGTCTACTTCGGGGCGGCATTGATCCGTGGGAGAGGAGGTGGGTATCACTGTCACGGTGTTTGTAGGAGAGGAAGTTGCCGTGCTTACCGTAGGAGATGGAGTTACAGGAGCTTGCGTAGGAGAGGGAGTCACTTGAGCTTGCGTAGGAGGGGGAGTTACGGGAGCTTGCGTAGGAGAGGGAGTGACAGGAGCTTGCGTAGGAGGGGGAGTTACGGGAGCTTGCGTAGGAGGGGGAGTCACCTCGGTCACCGTAGGAGGGGGAGTCACTGAAGCTTGCGTAGGATAGAAAGTCAACGTAGGACGGGGAGTCACGTCCTTTCTCACCGAAGTAGGGGTAGCAGTCACCCCACTCACCGAAGGGGACAAACTAGGTGACTTGGACGACTTGGAACCGCGGGTGTAGACAGGAGATGGCTCCATGGTCGCGTCTGTTCCGAGGAATCGACGTACACGGGCACGGGAGGTGGCGTCTCCTTGGGCCATGAGTGCATCAATAGTTGTGGAGGTCAAGCAGTCCATCTCGACTTCGACACCGGTACACACGGCGAGGTACTTGAAGACCACCTCGTGGAAGTTGTTGGAGGGCTCTTGAGGGGTTGGGGCTGGGGTGGGAGATACAGAGGCACTTCCTCCACCGTCATCGCCACCACCTCGTCCACCATTACCGTCCGATGGAGAAGACGTAGGAGTAAACGTTGCATCACCCGACATACTGAAGAACGAAGTGGGCATGCTAAAGTCCAAATCGGCAAAGGAGTAGGACATATCCGCAAACATCAGCTTGTCTGCCTTGGTCGTGCGAAGAGGTTCCACAAAGATGGAGCCGAGAGTACCCATGGAGAGTGTCTCCACAGAAAAGGCGGAGGTTGCCACTTTGGTAGACTTGGGCATGAGACGATAGCCACCCTTCTTGGAAGCTTTGGCACCAGATGATCCGCCCGAGGTGGAAGATGACTGTGCCTCTGCCTTGGCAGTCTTGGCCAAATGACGAGTTGAGTCAGTTTGGATGACCAAGTTCCTCTTGCGTTGGATGGGAGGAGAGCGTCCAAATTCAAATGCATCGAGAAAGGTGGCAGATGAAGAGGATGACGACGCAGCCTCCGCGGTGGTGGAGACTTGGAGGAGAAGTGCGGTAGTTACTGATAGGGAGAATCTCATGATGGATCAGTCGTTGGTTGATAGGATGTGGATGTAGCACTTTTAGACGAGTCGATAGCTTTGATGCGGATGTGCTAGATATGATGCTGCTTTGATGTGTTGAGCACGCAAGTTTGTATTTTATGAGAGGTCATGCTCTGCTAGAGAGTTCTCCTTGCTTGATTCGATCTTGCCAAGCATCTTTTTGCGATGAGTAGGAGCATTCATAATATTGCAAGTAACGGCTAGTTTTGATTACGTTTGTATTGATCAATCATGGCAATCATGATTTGGATTGAATGCAATGACAAGAAGTCGCATGTATGTGGATCAACTCTCTTTGAATGAGAGCGACTCCTCCCATTTTCCTCTTACACTTTGTTGACACTGACATCACATGATGTGTCACACAACCATTCCATCAAAAAACAGAGCTCAAAATCTTGTGACCATGGCGGACGAACGCTCTACTACAGCACCCCGCCGCAGAAAGAGACGGTGGGATTCATCCGCAAACCCTCAAGAAGAAGGCAAAGGACCACCAGCTACTGCTAAAAATGATGTCGCTCCAAGTACAACAGCCGCCCCACCAACCACAGCCTCAGCCGCCGCTGATCCTCGTGCCAGAGCGGCGGCACTTCAGGCATCCATCCAAGCTCGTTTGGCAGCGCTCAAGGCTCGTACTCCTGGTGCTAGCACTGCTTTACCACCAGCTGCATTAGCAGCTTTATTTCCGTCAAGCAGTAGCGTTGCACAATCACAAACTAAAAAGCGATCTCTCGAATCTGAAAACGACAATAAATCCTCCTCCACCACGACGAAAAAAGCACGTGTCTATGAACTCGACATGAGTATTACGGCACCTACACGAATATTAGAAAAGGCAGCATCAGCAGTGCCTACAAATCGTCCCAAGATTAATCCATATTTGGCTCATACTGTCAACGATGATGGCAGCAATCAAAAACAGTCGGCTGTGAAAAGCAATAGTGCGACTACCACCGACACCAACGCCACTGACATTCAAAAACAATCAACATCCAACACAACCTCCACGGATATATTCGATCCACGCATAGCCAATGGTCAAATTTCGAAACAACGCCAACGTCACCGTCCCATCAACTTCATTACACCCGGTACCTACATTGCTATCGGAGAAAAGAAGCGTGAAATGGCCGCACGTGCGGAAGAATCGGGGTATATTAGTGGACGTAAGGTGGGGAATGTGCTAAAGAGTGTGGGTATGGCCAGTGTGGCCGTGGATGGTGGTGATGGTGGTGGAGGGAGTTATTATGGAAGTGGTGAAGCGGGAAAATTACTAGAGGAACGGTTACCATCCCGAGTGGATGCTCCCGAATTGGATATAGAGGAATATACCAAGAAGTCACTATTGTCCAAGAAGGATGTGGAGATTGCGTCAGATAAGGATTTACCAGTGATGGATGCACTCAAGGCGGCAGAGTCGACCATGCCGTATGCTATGGAATGGTGGGATGCGGAGTTGTTGCCGTCGAAGTTACGGAAGGAGTTGGCGGCGGAGGAGGGGAAGGTGATTGCTTCCCGGGCACGGAGGCAGGGTGGTGTCAAGAAAGCTGCTGCTGCTGCTGCTACTACGAATGATTCAGAAAATATAATGACTCCAATGCAACAATTCCAAAATCAACAAGGGCAACACAATCAACTCTTACAAAAATGCTACAACACCGCCTCCCTCACCCATTCCAAATCACACGCGTTAGTCCAACACCCCATCCCAATCATCACACCTGCCCAAAAGGCAGCCCAAGAGGCACTCAAGAACAAACCACCGACATTGCACCTCACCAAGGCAGAGCAGAAGCGTCATCGGAAACTACGTCGTGCGGAACGTCAACGCGAACAACAGGACCTACAGGCGGCTGGTCTGATTGAACCACCCGAACCACGTCTTACCTTATCCAATTATATGAAGGTACTCGGTGATCAGGCAGTATTGGACCCATCCAAAATGGAGGCTCGTGTCATGGAACAAATCCAAGCACGAAAATTAAAACACGAACAAATGAATGCAGATCGGAAACTCACCAAGGAGGAAAAGGCGGCCAAGCATGCTCGAAAGTTACATGAGGATACCACCCAATCGGTATGTGTGGCGTTGTATTGGGTGAGGGATATGGGACACCCGTATCATCGTGCCAAGGTTGATTTGAATGCGCAGCAGAATCATATTACTGGTGGGGTGTTGGAGTGTGAGACTGGGGAGGTTCTGGTTGTGGCGGAGGGGGGTGAGAAGGCGATTAAGAGGTATACTAGGTTGATGACTGTGAGGATGAAGTGGAAGGGGGAAGATTTCTATGAAGAAGAAGAGGAGGAAGAAGAAGATGAGATGATGGAGGAGGATAATGTCAATGATGGTGAGGAGGGGACAACAACGAAGGTGCCACGTAAAAAGTTCAATCCCAACAATGAATGCGAGTTAATATGGACAGGTATGGCAGTAAAGCGTGCATTTCACTCGTTCATGTTTCAGACTGCGGCGAATTCCACCACTGCACGAAAGATATTGGAAGCAAAGGGTGTAGCACATTATTGGGACTTGGCTGCTGGACATTACGAACGAAAAGTAGGCTATGGTGCCAATGGTGACGAAGGAGCTTTGAGATTTCGATTGGGTAATTAACAGTATTATAACCTAAAACGAAGCTTCAACTTCCTTCCAAATTACTTATTCTGCACAAAACTTCCAACACTCTGCACAAACCTCCCCCTCTCTTCCGACAAATGAACCGCATGATCCGCATTGGCAATAATACTCCAAGTTCGATCCACCCCCCGACTTAAATTTGTAAATAATTCCGCCTGAAGTACCATTGGTGCATAGGGATCATTGTCACCCACCACCACCATGGTAGGTGTGGAGGTTATTTGGGATGGATGGCATTCATTCAATTGGTGGAGGTTCCACCATTGGACTTTGATGGGGTCACTTATCAATGCGGCGTTGGCGAATAGTTTGGCTGATTTGGGTGGTTGATACTGTCGATGAACCGTAGAAGATGATGACGATGAAGTGTTGGGCTTGAATGCATCAAAGTAATTCGTAAAATCTGCCATTGCCAAATCATACTCATTCGGAGCCACCATTTCATGCAATGGAAAATCATCATGATCGGTATGACCCGGCGGTTGCGATTGACGTTGTTGTTGCATCATTGGACTTTCGTGAAAGGGTGGTGGAATGGAGTATTTAATGTTGGGATTGTAAATGGAGGAGTAGAGGATCAGTCTGGAGAGGTGTTCCGGAAAACGTTGGGCGACGATTTGTGCGATTAGTGCTCCGTGACTCCATCCTAGTAGTGCTGGTGGACGACGAGGTGATGATCCTTCTGAGTCGTTCGTGTTGTGAATCCATTTTAGTACTGATACTACATCCTTGACACACTTTAATGGTTCGACATATCCCTCCTCATCTTTGGGTGTGCCACCAAATCCACGAAAGTCCATTGCATATGGTTGAATGTGTCCAGTGTTGTAGAGTGCTTCCATGAGTGAGAAATTATTCCCGCATTCCTCTCCTTCTCCTTCTTGTTGGTTATCATTATTATCATTGCTGTCTTCCCCAACAAGATGGTAGACAGGAACGGAACTCCACGTCCTCCCATGCAGCAATAGCAACGGTGTTCTGTGACTGTTATCACTTTCTTCGTCTTGTTCGTTTTGTTGAATGGTATAAACAGCCAGAGGATGACCATCCATCTCACTGGATACATTGTGCACATCCAACCCTTTTAATAATAAGTGTCCTGCACGGGCAGTGTCAATGGGTGTTTCGGTATCAGGAGAAGCAGAGAAGTGGCGTAGTGACTGATTGTTTGTATTGATTGTAGGACAAATAATGGGGTGACGATGATTCTTTCGCAGTGATTTGATGCCACTGAAAATAGTATGTGGATCATTATTTCTTATCGTGTAGGATGATAACGATCGCACTGTCGCTGATTGATAGCGATTGTTAGATGCTCCGTTGATATCGTTTCTTTGGATAGTGTTGTTATTCTCAACTGAGCATGAGAAATGATGTTTGTTCAAGACACTACAACAGCTGCTGTTGCTGCTGCTGATCTGACGAGTCTGATGACATATCTTGTGTAGCTGAGAAAATGTTCTAATACTCCTCATGCTGCAAATATATAAGGCGAAGCGATGATATCGATGAAGTTGCGTTCGGCTCTGAAGGCGAGGCAGAATATAAGCTGTGTTGATAATAATAACGTCCGTGTTGTTGATTGGTTGGCTAGAACGTGCTTTATTTGGCCTGCTGACTTTCATTCGATTTTTGAAGGGCTTCCGATTTTGAACTCTTGATTGAGTGCGATCTTTGTGATGGTACCTAAAGACTTCATTACTAATACGTTATTTGTGTGTCCATACCTACATAGCCGGGCCATATTCAAACCATGATCGAGGCCTCTTTGCATACGTCACTATTGTACACCATACTAATTCCTACGATTTGATTTGCGTTCAAATCTCACCACCTCCATCCAGGCGCCACTCTCGGATTCCATCACATGCACTGAAGCCTCAAAGCCGACCCTCTTTCAAATAATATATAATCATTTAAATACCTTAACCATGAAGTTCACCGCCACCCTCATCGCCCTCTGCGCCGCCTCGGCCAACGGCTTCTCCATCAACAAGCCCGCCGTCAAGACCACCACGGTCCTCAACGCCGTGGCCACCGAATGGGACCTCGCCGACATTGGCCGCTCCGTACGTATCGAGGGTTCCTCTCGTGAACATTGGGAGTTCCCCGACCCCAACCAAGAGATCGTCCAGGTCGGCGTTGACTCCAACGGACGTCCCGTCGAAACCCTCATCGAGCTCTGGATCGGACCCGACTGGACCCCCATGAAGGTCAAGGCCTACACCGAGGATGGTATGATGCGCCCCATCCAAACCCTCATTGGTACCCGTAACAAGGCCGCCGCCATTGATGTTAACAACACCGGACCCGGTGACTTCCCCCTCAATGCCGCCGCCGCATACGCCAAGCCTTCCATGGTGCAACAACGTGCTGACCTCCTCACCGCCAACGCCGGCCGATACATCGAGGGAGGAGCCGTCCACTCGGTCAACTTTGATGCCTCCGTGGAACAGGTCCAAGTGTGCCTTTACACCGATACACGTCAGCTCAATGCCCAAGTGGAACTTTTGAACGGACCCAATAACTTCAAGCAGAAGTTCGAAGTCTTTACCAATAATGGTTTGCTCAACTCCTTGTATGTTGTCTTTAACTCCCCCGGAGCTGGAAATGTGGTGCGTGTGACCAACTTGGCGCCACTTGAGTTCCCCTGCAAAGCCTTCATTGCTTCCGTTTAAGCAAACATTTTGATATCAATATATATATAATAATAAGGGGAGGGAATTGATGTGTCTTTGCGTTTTTTTCTACGAAAAATATATATTGAAGGATTTGAATAAGGTTCAGGTGGTGGGTGATGGTTCATTTTCTTGATAGGGGAATGTGGACAATAATTGTTGAGGCTTCATACGTCCCCCTTTTGATTAATGAAGGGGGGGAGATATTTTGGAGTGTCGACGAATGGTGGGATCATTGCTGGTGGCTTGCCTCTCCTGTTGGGGAGAGGGGGCGTACCGGTGGATCGTTCCGAAAATACATTAAATAGAGGCTTTCGTCATAATGACCGTGGTGTAAGCTAAATATTTGTTTCATAGGTTAAGCGAGAAAGAATTAGACGGACTTTCTACTGTAATACTCTGTTGTTATGCATGTTGTCTCTTCCTTTTGTTTTGGATCGTGAGAACTCCATCAACTAATCGTTCTGATGTGTGTCCACAACATTGAGAAACACCCTCATCACGGCAATATCAACCCAATCATTTTCGACAACCTTTGCCTGTTGTAACTCCTTGCTGGGATCTGGTAATTTCCAATCAAGAACGCATGGATAGGCTAAGAGTGGCTACAGAGATGGAGAGATGTGCATGTGAAAGTTACGAAAAAGCAAGGAAAATACTTTGAATTATGTTGTTACAATCGTTATTAATTCCTATGCATAGATGATTTCCAGTTCGAAGGGGGAAGAAAAGAACACAAAGAGTCTTTTCTTTCATCAACTCTGCTGCCCAAGCTCCTGTTTCATTCGTTCCAAGAAAGAACCATCATTTGGAAACGAAGCAGGTAACTTCTTTTCATCGTCACTGTCGTCATTATTACTGCTTGCAGTCACAACTTGCTCTAGTGCTTCTTTTTCTTTTCCTGTCTTTATTCGTTCATTTCCATTTGTTTCACGATCTCCCAATGCAGCAGCAGCAACTACGGAAGTATATTGAAATTCATCCTCCTCTTCCTTACCATCCCCATCATCATCATCCAAAGCAACCCCACCCAACCTCATATTCTTCTTCCTCCTCTTCGCCTCCTTCGCCCTCTCCCTCTTCCTCCTCTTCTTTTCCGTCTTAGTCAACTCCACCTGATTCTCACTCTCCAATTTACTTTGAAATTCACTCTCCGCCTTGGCCTCCGCCTCGGACTCATGAATTGCCTTCCACCGTGCTGCCTCTCTTGCACGTGCATGGCGGTAGATGTGGAATTCGCCAGAGCCTGCTCCGGCTGTGGAGCCGTAGGGGTTGTCGACTTTTTCGGTGGTTACTTGATTATTATTGTTGTTGTTGTTTGGTGGTGCAGTGGCAGAGTCGGTGGAAGTGGTGGTGGATGATGGTTTTCCGGTGGCTTGTTCGTAGGGGACTGAGCGCATGGACGGATTGTTGTCCGTGTAGGCTTGGACGGAGGTGTAGCGACCCATGATTGTTGGATGGTGTTATGATGCTTTTATGTCTGATTTATTGACTGACTGAACGCGAACACCACAACAAACTCCTCTTGCTATCAATCAAACACGAGGTGTGAAAAATGTTGAGAGTCGTGAAAATGAAGTTCTTTGTAATAGCGGGCTGAAGGGCAGCCCTCTAACTTCCTGCCTTCTCTTTTAGATGTATTGTACAAAGAGTGGAAAGGTGTGAAAGGGGGCAACGGTCCAAAGGTAGAAACTTAGCCCGAAAGTTGCCAAAGCAAAACATCTATCTTAACGAGTGGTCACTTCATTCAAGAACTGCGATGAAAGAAGACCAAGAACCAAGACCTCCAACGACGCTACCATAACAATTCAGTCGTCAACACCAACTATTGTACACATTTACCGCTCTCAAATCTCCCTTGCATTTCTTTTCTTGGACATAACCAAGCTTAAACGAAAAAACAAACACTTGAAAGATACACAACAACAAACAAACAAACCTCAAATAATACAAAATGGGATGTGTTAACTCCACAGCAGCCACCTATCCAGGCAATCGACGTGTCGCCCAACCAACCTATCAACCACCCGATTCAGATTACACCCAAGTCGATGCCAATACAGCTGTTGCTAATGCTCATTTCGTGACATGTCCAGGTGGGAATGCCTTGCGTTTAGAAGGAAAAACCACATCGATCAGATGGTAGCAACAACAACACCATGGGTACCAACAATACGAATGGACAACCAACCTATATATCCGTGACACTACCACCAGGAGTCAACTCGGAGACGTGATACACGTACGAGCACCAGATGGACAACTCAATGCCATCACCGTACCTCCAGGCATGGGGCCAGGAAGCACCTTTACAGTTGAATTTTCAAGTGATTCACCTGCACCACCAAAGGATGAGGAAGAGTTGACTCCTGGTGTGTATGTTCCGACTGTTATGGCGGTGGCGGATGAGGAGCAGCAGCCTCTTGTGAATAATGGTTATGGGAATGGTAATGCGGTTGTGGCTACGGCTGTGCCGCATGTGGATAATGCGTTTGGAACGAGTAATGGCAAGTATTAGTTGGAAAGTTGGAATTGGAATGAATTCTGTATGTGTGTGTCAGTGTTTCTGTTGTGGTCATGTGCTGTGGGGTGCTTTTTAATTGGTTTGTTAACAGGGAAGGGATTGCACTTGGCAAGAAGTTTAACGTAATAACTCTTCTCTATATCATCAACTTGAGATTTTCCAAACCTTTTGCATACAAAGAGCGAATCGTATGATGGCAAAAGTCTCCACTTGGAGGACCATCATCGTTCTTCCTACCATGATGTCGTAGATTATGCTCTTCTTCTTCTTCCTTGTCATGATCACGAGCATCCGCTTCAATCCAATCCGAAAATTCCTCCAACGAAATCCATTTGTGATCCGCCACCTCATCATCCAATTTGATTTGTATTTCGTCATGTCGTTTTGGCAGCCTTGCCAGCCATAGATATGTAAGTTGAGAATCAATTCGATTGTCGAGTCTTGGTCCATAGTGTCGGATATAGTACAGAGGATATTGAGTAATGTTTTGTATTGCAACATGTATTGAGTTGTTGCTCATGGTTTGAAAATCTGCTGAAATGGAAGGGACATTAGTTCCAAGGCTGCTTACTTGTTTTTTCAACCCCAGTTCCTCTTCCATCCCTCTAACAACAGTATCATGTGCCAATTCATTTGCAATAGAATGTTCTCCCAAGATGCTCCAAGTGGATGGACAAGTGACCACATCGGATGATCGTTTCAAAAAGAGGAGCAATCCAGATTCATCCATTATAAAAAGACAGTGTCCTGTGTGAAGATATCCATTACGATGAGCTGCATCGATAGGATAAGATCCACGTGGTATAAGAGTGGATGGGTTGATTGGTGTGAGGTGCGGTATCACCTGCCCGGCATATATAGGAGGGAAGTTGTATGTTGCAACAGTTTCCCCTTGTTCTTTCGTTGTGGTTGTGTAGGCTACATCAACATGCCAGAAGAAGTAGTGGAGGAAGCATGCGAGTAGGAATAAGATGACGACGCCATACGTTCTATGCGGCCAAATGCGGAACATCTCAGAGTATGTCAGATCTCCATCACCTTCATCACTTTATTTGGTATCCCTGGCGATGGAAGGGCGTCCTTGGCCGCTGGGTACAATACTTATGACCCATCATGACCCCCATTAAAGAAGCCCTACCATCCAATTCCTACGTGGGCTTCTACGTAGAAAACTACTTTTCCTTCTCAGGCTGATGAGATCTTGTTGCTCAACTCGACGACGACATCAGAACACGAACAGAACTCATAATGAAACAATATCTTTACCATGAAGACTCTCACGGATTGATGCTGTGCTGCACATTGCGTCTTTTATGGACACGGCGGATATGCTCAATGTTGCACTAACCTGTCGTCGCTTCGGCTCTGCCGCTACGGACGATCTCTCTCTGATGGAGCGTGGAGCACATCAATTGATCGAATCTGCGCCTCATGAAAAGAACTGGGTACCATACAAGAAGGGCACATCAACAACTTGGATTGGTCTCTATCACGAGCTTCTCAAACTCCGAGCTCCACCTTCATTCAGCTCAATCTTGGGCAGCGGTATCAATTATGTCAACAAGAAATATCACGTATATGCATCTCTACGCGAGCAATATCAACAGCAGCAACTGCAACAGGCAAAGTGGCTTTTACGTCGTAGGCAATATCCGCTGACAAAACATTCTATAGCACCCAGTAGCAGCACTGTTTCTTGTGTGGCTATTGGCAATCACATCATGTCGCATGGAGTGCACAGTGTCAAATTCACCATGACGCGTGTTGAAAAGATTTCTTTTGGAATTATACGACCTTTTGATGAGTATTGGGTTAACATGAATGATGTCAGCTGCAGGATAGTTTCAATCCGTTTGAGTCTTGGTCAGATATGATTGATGCTACATCGTCTAGGAGGAAAAACTGGGGTAACAGCAATGTCCATTGTTGCTTGTATGAAACATACCCTGGCTCGTGTCAGTGGACAGATTGGGAAACGACAAGTCAAACAATTGATGATTGGTGTGGAATGGAACATGCTCTTGAAGGAGATGGTGAGAGTCATCCTTGCTCTTATTTCTACTGGTTGTCTCGTCTTTGTATACCATGATACACATGCTCATATCCTCTCTTTTCAATCCTTGCCTCTTAGTGGGTTTGCTACTTGATCTGGATGAAGGTACACTGTCAGTATACAAGAATGGACGGCGTTTAGGTATAATGAAGGATGGGCTGTCTGGAGAATACTGTTGGTTAATGAGCATTCAAGGGGCTTCGAACTCAACTGCTGTGCAGATCAAGAGAGGTTATCTTGTTTCAAATAGAGTGTGAAATATGAGAGGATGGTAGCCTTGTAATAGTGTAATGTTAAGTAAGTGTGAGTATGTTACGATACAAGATCGATATTGTCTCCCACCTTTGGAGAAATGCTCCTATTGAGAATGGAAAGATATGAATTGAAAGAATCCTGTCCATACTCCCACAATGCCAATGAAGTAGCGACATCTCTCTCGGCAATTGACTTGGCAAGTCCATCCAAAGCAAATGCACATTCATTGATGTAATATCTACTAACCAATAGCTCTCTATTTGGACCGGTAAAGTTGGGACTAGTAAGCATCTGGGTGGCGAACAAGGCCATTTTCAGCAATGAATCTACAGCAGGGCTTGGCATCCGAGTGTCAAGCCCAGGATCTACAAGTGTCGCAGCCTCATTCCAGTTAGGATTCGAGCCACGTAGTATCTTGCCCAATTGCGAGTACTCTTTGATACCATTATCAATTGAGAAAAAGTACTTTCCATAGGCTGGTATACGTTGCTTCAACGAGACGTAGACACATGAGTTTCCCGTAGCTTCAGATTTTGTACACTCGCCCCAAGCATTCCAAGTGGGATCGTCAGCGGGGAGTGCATTGATATCAAGTTTACGTGGAGGACGTCGGCCGGAGAAATACCAGTAGTCTTCTCGTATTAGTGCATCCTTGTTTTTGTTTCGATCGCGATTTTCATATTTGTAGTGTTGTTCTTGTGCCTCATCATCGGCAATTGCAGGGAGGTTTGAAGGGAGAATTATAGCAGATGCTATTCCGGAAATAACAGCCCGACGGGTAAGCGCGTTGTCAGCCGCTGGTGCATGTAAAGCGGATGTCGCCTGGGCGATGATGAAGGTGGCTAGGAGCACTGATTTCATTGTCATGGTTGGTGTCTGTTTGTGGCATTTATTTGAAGTCGAAAGATCCGTCGCGCCATGCATGTAATTGATTCCGACGTACGTACAATCCTCGGCCAAATCATCATCGTCTCAACTATCTAACTCTCAAGAAAACAGCTCATCGATGACGGCCGGAGGCAACGTAGGTAACAGCTGCTTCACATAGACGCATAATATTCTACCATGAAGATTATTTCATCAACACTGCTATTGCTATCATCAGCATTTGGGGCTGCAGGAGCCTTCAGCACAACTGGCTGCAGAACTACCTCAGCTGGTTGTTCCTCCACATCTCTCAACGCAGAAGTTCCATCGACACGCCGGTCATGGTTGCAAAGTTCTTCATCCATCCTCTTGGGCTCCGCAATTGCAGCAACTGCTTCTAATCCACAAGCTGCATTTGCAAAAACTGTCACTAACGCCGCTTCACTTGACCCTGATCTACCGAATGATGCTATCAAATCTTATCTTCAGTACCGGTACTCTCTTCAACTTGCGGCAGATTATTACATCTTTGATCTTCAGAATATGGTTGCGGATACAGGTGAGATATAATGTGTTGTTGTGTTTTATTTTAACGGTGATCATATTGCGTTACTCATCTTCTTCTACACCATACTTACACAACACAAAATAAACCATGAACTATGCAACAACAGATGAATATGGCCTAGTTACTGAATTGGTAAGATCCAGCAACGCCAGGGGAGGACAAGGGCAACCATCCAGAATTGAAAGAGACTATGTCAATCCAATGAGAATAATGGGTCTTTCTTTGCCACCGGAATACGCCGATGATGTCCGTGACACTCAATTTGCATTTGAAAGAGCCATGTCGAAACTCAACAAAGCTACTCAAGGTATCAAACGTGATTTATCTGTCGAAATTGACAAGAATGCGGTTCCGAACGCAAAGGCTGCATGGGAGGAAGGTCGAGTTGCCTTGAATTCATTTTTCGCCATTCTAAATACAGCAACTGGTTTGAAGGACGAATTGAAACTTATCCCCCGAGTGGCCCCAATCAGGTTGCTGAGTATGGAAGAAGCATCCGAAGGTACAATGAATTCATGAAGAAGACAAAACTCTGTCAGAATAGAGGTGGACCTGCTCTGTCACAGGCTTGGGGACAATTGATGGTTAGTGGGTACTTGCAGGACAGTTGTGGAGTTGAACCGATGGATCAATACTTCTTTCAGTAAACATTGATTGTACTAATTAACGAGACAAGTTGTAATGTTGTATTGATGATGAATTTAGTCATGATATATTATTTCCTATTTGATGCACATTAATAGCTAAATATCCCTCGCTACATACCTGGAGGGCACAAGTACATTTCCTCTGACTTTTGACCAATTTGATTCATAGTCATGGCCCCATTCTCGTTGGCAACACCTTGCAAGGCTTGATTACGATCTTTCTCCATAAACCACAAGATGCACTTGTGACAAAAACCTGACAGAGGAAATTCTTGGAATCGATTGCGCAGCTCGGTCTCGTAATTCACCATGTAGGTTTTCATATTGTGTGGCACGCTGTGACGGCATGTAGGGCAGTTCCAATTCAACCGACCGAGGTCAGATGACAACCATTCTTGGAGACAGGACGCATGGAATTGATGGACACATGGAAGTGTCACCAGCTTTGTTTCAGAAGAACTCAATGTCTCCGTGCAGATACCACACGTTGCAACATTGTCTCCTTTCAATCCTAGATCCATGAATCTTAAATCCAGTTTATTGTTTCCCACGCACGCCGGGCGATTCAATCGCATAATATACTCAACAGTTTCCTCATTTTCCTCTACGGTTGGTGCTGCCATGCATGGAAAACAATATTCATCCTCCTCGAGTGCATTACCTTTACTTTTTTTACCCGACTGCTTCAACTTGTTGAGAGCACCTCTGTACAAGTTGAGACGATACATAAGATCCCTCCTCATACCTGGTTCAAGTCTATGCGCTGAAAGTGCCTGCTTCAAACCCTTCATGATTTCTTTGTCCGGCAATGGCTTCGACGCAGACATTAGCTCCCACATAATTCTCGAATCTGTAGGTACCAAATTGCAACCCTTCAACAACATTGCTTTAGATTCTGATCCATCACTCTCAATAATTTTGCACTGAAGCCTCATATCCGGATTGGTAGCATAGTTCGAAGTAAAGCCCACCACTCGACATATTTTGCCGTTGAGTGTCTTGCCCTTCTCGGACGTCAGGTGATCAACGCGGAATTGGCGCCCAATGTATTGTTGGCTTGTACTAGAACCGAACATTGAATAGGCCTGCTCTTTCGAAAGATCTGTAATGGCCGCCATCTTGGAAGAAGACCGTAGGTGGGGGTGCAAGATGATGGGCAAGACGATGACGAGCAGTCGGTCGGCGGCGCAGGGGAAGTGGTGTCTTCGGCGATAGTAAGGGTTGATTAGGGGCTGGGCTGGTCAACCAACAACAGCAGTGGCGGCGGAAGATTAAAATGATGGCTATCATCGGGTTCGGATTCGGGGTCCTGATTTTGATGGTATGGTATCTATGGTACACCGCTATGTATCTAAACCAGATGGCGGAAAAAATATGGCGCGTGCTATCACGTGTCACGTGCCCAACTTCCCGCACTTTCAGGCAAAAAACTTCAAGCATCTTCCTCGCTTCACATAACACTTGGCAGCAACATCTGTTCCTCGAGTGCGTCCAACTGCCACCACTGCTTTCAAACGAGTTGCAACCGCTCAACTGATGACCCAGATAGATTCATTTCAATAACATCTCTGCTCTAGAGCGGCCAAACTAGCTACATTCATCTGACGACAACACGTCAAATATCGAAGTATGCCGCTCCTAATTCATATCATGCGCATCTCTCTCCTAGCGATTGGTATTGCCAACATTATTCAACCGATAGAATGCTTTTCATCTCCCGCTACTACTACCTCATCTAGACGACTCGCCACAATTTCGTATCAACAGCAGCAGCTACTATCGCGCTATCAACAAACAACTGCTACTCGCATAAGCGGAACATCATGTCTAAAATCAACAACTAAAGAAGATGAAACAGTGAAAACCGAAACAAAAGATGGATCAGTAGTGTTCTACGATGATTTCTTAGACCCTGAAAATCCAACGGGTGTAGTATGTGCACGTGGTGTGTGCGTTCTTCCCGACGATGATGATATTGAATGTGACGTTTCGCTACCAGAGGATTGTGAACCTACCATCGTCGACAAGGTCCTAAACTCCTATCTTGGACCAAGATTACTCCTCGGATTTGCTTCAATACTATACGGTACCAATTTCCCATTGGGTGCGTTGATGAATGAATCATTACCACCCTCTGCAGCAACCTCGGCACGTATGCTACTAGCTTCATTGGCACTTTCTCCATTCTTATTCAAATTAGAAGGTAAATTGGCTCCAACTGCCTTACTCTGTGGATGTTTCACTGCACTGGGGTATATCACTCAGAGTTTGGCGTTGGTGGATATCAGCCCTGCCAAAGTGTCATTCATCGGTGCTGCTGTAGTTCTCGTGTGTCCTGCCTTGGAAGTTCTAATTAACAAGAAGGACATGTCCATTCGAAATCAGCCACAGATTTGGCTTGCTGCTACACTTTGTATCATTGGAGTTGGTGTATTGGAACTATATGATCCTACAGGTGCTACTCCAATCAGTGAAGTCTTTTCACAGATTGGAACGGGTGACTTTTTGGCATTCCTGCAAGCAGTTGGATTCGGAACATCCTTCTTTATTACCGAAAGGATGATGACGGAGGTACCTGGTCAAGCGTTGCCAATCACCGCGGTACAAGTTTCTGTATCGGCATTATTGTGTATGATTTGGTGTATAGCAGATGGATGGATTGGGACAGCTGGATCAGAATCATATGGTCTTCCGATGATGTTATTTGATTCGTCATTGCAGATGGCTGCAGCGGCAGTTCTTTGGACGGGATTAATGACCACGGCGCTCAACCGATTTGTTGAAACGACGGCACTAGGAAAGATGAAGAGTGCTGAGGCATCTGTGATTTTGGCGACAGAGCCTTTGTGGGCTGCGCTCTTTGCAGCACTTTGGTTATCAACTGACTTTGGTGCTAATGATTATATAGGCGGTGCATTGATTGTGGCTGCATGCTTGGCTACATCACTGCAGAAGGATGATTTCAATGGATTCTTTGAATTGCTTGGTGATGGCGGTGATGATGATGAGAGTCCAAAGTCATTGCCGTCGGAGAAATCATTTGAGTAAAAAGAAAGTATCTTTGTGTAAATTGAGTTTTGCATTTACGAAGCGACTCCAATTGCTGCTGCCGTTCACAGTTGTCAGTGCCATCACCCCAGAAGATCTATTTACTTGATTACTTCAGGGCAGTCGTCAGTCGTAGGATTTCCTCTTCTATGACATGGATGTAGTCAGACAGAAAAGCAAGTCAATCAATCATATATAGAAAGACATATGATTGAGCTCTTCTTCTAAAGGAGGTTCGAAAAATCCTCGAAAGTATACCCGTTTTTCAATATGGTCCAATTGTTCAATGTATTCTTCATAGTCACTGCTTTCTCTTTCTGGCTCTGGATCCAACCAAATCACTTCGCATGACTGATTGTTCACAGATTCCCATTGGTATCCCAAGCGTGATCCTGCTTCCACTAAACAAATGTGTAATGGGGCTCTTTCGAAACCGTCATCATACCAATCTGGAGAATGTGATGAGAGCCTTCCATACCAATCTTCCAATAATAGAGACGGGCGTTGTTTTTTGATAGAATAGACTGCCTTGGCGACATCAGCCGCATCAGAAATGTTCTGAAACTCGTATGTAGTCCTTTCCACCATAGACTCCATCTGGTAGGACGAGATATTCCAGAGCTAGAAATCCTTCTCGCCAATCTCCCGAATATCACCTGTCACAGCGGTATCTTCCAAATGTAGCTCTTTCAAGCGAGGAAAGTCGGCCAGATCCATAAAGTTACCCTGAATTTCATGACAATCATATATTTCCACCTCCTCGAGGGTGCCTTTAAGCACTCTCAGGCTATTGATATTTCCAGTCAGGCAGTCTCCCAATTTATCTGAACATGAAAACACTTCGAGCATTGGCACCCCTGACAACATACCTAGGTCGCATTTTAGATTGATTAATTTTGAATCAAATGAGGAACCCTCTATTCTCAATATTTTCAGTAGCGGAAAGTTGAACAGAAAGTTATATCTTCCATTCAAAGGTGCACCCTCATCGATTTCCAAGCTGCGCAGCCTTCTAAAGCTGGATATGATTCCAATATCGAACGCAGTCCAATTTACAGTTCTGGCAGCTCTCTGTTCATCCGGATCCTCGCCATCGATATATTTGATATTCCGATTCCATCCGAGGCTACGGAGTGAAATATGTTGCAAATTTGGCAGCGCAGACGCCATCGCCGCCATGCAATTGTACTTTACTTCACTATCAACGCAGAAGTCGGCGACGGGAACAATCGTAATTGTTGCAGCCAGTCTCATCTTGTTATTCAGACGAGCCCGCATAATATCTTTCGGTGGGAGGAACCCGAAGATATGTGCAAACACGTCGGTGCCCAGGCTATCAATGGTACTGGTCAAATTATCATCATTTTCTTCGGTCGTCACCGCCGCATCTTCTTCTTTTTTCTAGCCTTCGCTTCTTCTCCTTTGGATGGGGCATGCTTTCAAGTCTTCTGATCTTCTATCAACAACTGTTTTGATAGGAGGGACGGGAGCATGTCCAATGTCATAATATGTCATGTCATCTCATTTCTCTCGTTTTTCTGTCTTTGGTTGGGTATGGTAGCCTTCGATATTCGTAGGAATTAGTATGATAAGCCGCGCGAAAGGTGAATTGTTGCTGGTGCTGGATGCTCTGAAATACTGGCGTTAGTAGTAACTTTTTGTCAAGCGCAACGGCAAGGACGCTCTATACTCTCCACTGAGCAAAACAACGGCGTAGTAGTAGCGGTCTGAGGACTAAATCATCAAAAGCGAGGCGGATCTGTTTGAAAAGAAGTGCTTGCGTCATCTCCACACTCAATGACAAAAAGAAGTTGTCCGAATTAGGTTAGCTATAAAGTTTAGGTGGGTCATCGAGTTTTGCATTGAAGATTGTACTCTTCTTCTGTAGGAGGCTGGATAAATCCTCGAAAGAATATCCGGCTCTCGATATGGTGCAATTGTTCAATGTATTCTTCATAGTCACTGCTTTCTCTTTCTAGCTCTGGCTCTGGATCCAACCAAATCACTTCGCATGAATGACCGTTTTCAGATTCCC
This sequence comes from Skeletonema costatum, assembly GCA_018806925.1. NCBI lineage: Eukaryota > Bacillariophyta > Thalassiosirophyceae > Thalassiosirales > Thalassiosiraceae > Skeletonema > Skeletonema costatum. The sequence goes on along the minus strand of JAHBBA010000844.1, from coordinate 14,621 downwards.
ATCGGTATCCCAAGCGTGATCCTGCTTCCATCAGACAAATGAATAGTGGAGTTCTTTCGTCGTCGCTGTCTACCCCTTCGTACCAATCTACAGAATTTTTTGAGAGGTAGGCATACCAGTCTCTTATTAATAGAGCCGGGCGTTGTTTTTTGATAGAATAAACTGCCTTGGCGACATCAGGCGCATCAGAAATGTTCTGGAACTCATAGCCTTGTGCACCATAGACTCCATTTGGTAGGATGAGAGTTTCCAGAGCTAAGAAATCCTGCTCACCTATCTTTCGAATATCACCTGTCACATCAGTTAAGCCAAGATCAAGTTCTTTCAAGCGAGGAAAGTCGGCCAGATCCATGAAGTTACCCTGTACACGGCGACAGTTGGAAATATACACCTTCTCGATGGTGCCTTTAAGCACTCTCAGGCTATTGATGTTGCCATTCAAGAATTCATTGTCATGTAGGTGCAACTCTTTGAGCAATGGCACCCCTGACAACATGCCGAGATCCCATTTGGGTTTAGATAGGTAGTCTAAAGCGCGTATGCGCAATATTTTCAGTAGCGGATAGTTGAACAGAAAGGAATATGATCCATTCATTGGTGCATTCTCAATTTCCAAGCTCTGCAGCCTTCTAAAGCTGGATATGATTCCAATATCTAGTGTAGTCCAATTTGCAGTGCGGACGGCTTCCTGTACATCCGGATCCTCGCCATCGTTGTATTTTATGTGACGAAAACATCCGAGGCTACGGAGTGAAATATGTTGCAAACCTGGCAGCGCAGACGTCATCGCGGCCATGCAATTGTACTTTGCTTCATTGTATACGCGGAAGTCGGCGTCGGGAACAATCGTTTTCTTAGCAGCCAGTCTCATCTTATTATTCAGACGAGCCCGCATAATATCTTTCGACGGGAGGAACCTGAAGATGTGTGCAAACACGTCGGTGCCCAGTCTATCAATAGCACTGGTCGAATTATCGCCGCCACCATCATCAGTCGCCACCGCCGCATCTTTATGTAGCCTTTGCTTCTTCTTTGAATGAGGCATACTGTGTAAGTTGCTTTCAAGTCGTAAGATCTTTTAACCACCAACTGGTTTTATTTAAACTATGTAACAACTTGAGAAGGAACAACTATCTACAGATCGATAAGCTACATCATTTTACTAGCACCTTATCGTGACAGATAGAGGTGGCTTTTACATTTACACATTTTACCCTGATGCCAGCAGTGAGACACGAGAAGTGTGAAGCGATACGACCTTTTACTCTCCTTTTTTCTGAGTCCTAGCGTAGGAATTAATAGAATCTGCGCGAAAGGATCTCACTGTGTCACGATTGATCGTGAAACTCCGACCGGGGGGCTCCCGTGGGGCGTTGTGGGATCTGATGAAGAAAGGACAAGGCGGTGGCTGGTGGCTGGTCAGTTGGAGATCCACTTTCTTTCATCTAAGTAGGATCAAATGATGCCAAATAAATAGTATATGTATATGTAGTACATCAGCATCACCGGGCGATAGACTCTCATCTCCACTGCAACAACGGCGCAGTACTAGCGGCATCAGGACTAAATACTATAAAGCGTGGCGGATCATCATCTCTACATAAGTAGGAACACTCAATGACACAAGAGGATGTTATTTTCGAAACCCTATCGTCGACCAACCAACGTTTGATGAGAGAGATGGAAGAATTTCTATCGTCGGTAGATAAATCTGATGTTCTTCCCGCTCCTGTACAATCCCCCGCCGCAGGGCCGCAGCCACAATCCACGCCATCCTCCGTGAATCCGCGGCAGCAAAGGCATGATTGTGATGGTGTCACCTTTGAAAGATCTACAGAAGACTGTGACAATAAAACGGGAATAAATGAAGCACAATCTTCTGAGGATTATGATGATTTCGACATGAAGCTACAAAGTATTGATAATACGATTGATAAGGCATTGCATAACTTACAAACACAATCGAAATCAGAGGGCGGCAGAAAACCAGCAGAATATGATTATTATAATGATCCAAAATACCAGCGACAAACTCGAGATCATACGCTTGACGATGATTCATTAGTGGCAATGGCCAAACGATTAGATGACGCCAGCATAATAAGTGACCCTTCCGTAATTTGCGGCACAAGAGAGAAGTTTCCTCTCATTGCAAATCAACGGTACAACCGCAAATCAGCCAAATTATTACCAGCAAGTGGTAATCAGGGAGGACGGCTAGCTCATTCTATACGAAACAGCAATACGTCTTCGGTATCATCTTCGTCATCTAACTTGCCAAGAGACGAGGGGGTGCATTCTAATAACTCTGCAAGGTATAAAACGGAGGAGGATGTTTTGAAATCAACACCAGCAGTGGAAAAAGAAACAGCAGCAAGAACGTTTGATAATAATAAGTCTCAGCCGTCAATACCAAGGTCATACTTCAAGGATGATGACAATAGGACGTACAAGAATAGTTCTGTCAACCACATCAGGAAGGAGAATTATATACAACCAATGCCTTCAAGTGAATATAGGAAGAAATCATCTGGTGCCAAAGGGTCTGCAAATATCCATAATGAACAAGTCGACTTGAAGAGTAGACGAAAGAGGGATTCTCCACCTGTTGACAGTCGCTACGCTCAAACAGTACCTCCTAGAGCATCCTATTCAGACTTTCGCAGTGGATCAACTACGATTAACTCCTCGCATGACTCTGATACAGACGATGGCGAAGGCAGTGACCACACGGAATTCTTCTACGAGTCAACCGATGAAGGCAGTGAGTGTGATGATGAGTATGATCCCCGAGCTGTTGGATCCAGTGTGGCAGATGCAGTCAAAGACTTGAATAACCAGCGAGGTTTGAAACGGGTGATGAATTTGTTTGGAAAGAAGAACAAAGGAGAGGAAGATATGTGGTCAGTTTCAACACAGAGGTAGTAATATTCTTTGGTACTGAAATTAATTATCTTCTCAGTTTGAAGCTAAGTAGCCTAGAGACGTGTTCAGCGTCCTTGGAATCAATTGTGTATGGAAAGTGCCGTACTTATAATATACAACTATTGATACTGTTAGGATCTATCTACAATCAGACAAATCGCTGTACCGAGGACAATTTTCATGTAAGGAAGCAGGGGGATGCATAGAGTTTGAACTACAATACGAGTTCGTTGTGTCTTGAGAGGTAGGGGGCCATTGTTGATGCTTGGCTACCATCGAGGTATGTAGAAGCCGCTTTTTGTCACAGACTAAATAATGGGGCGGGTTTGTCTCTCTCCTGCGTGTATGTGGGTATAAATATTCATGAGTTGGGTGAACACTTATCATTTAATGCCCGGATTATTTACTCTCGTCTGTTCTCCCCTTTTCTCCACTTGGAATCCATCCCCCCGGGGCCCCGCCCGCCCCCTCAAATTCAACTCAAAGTTCAAAGTTGCTTGCGTGCTTGAGGAAAACCGCTCAAATCGTAAAATCATAATGCAATCGTGAAAACTACGATCATCTTCATCATCAGTTGCTTCGTCAATAGTCGTCACCGATTTGTATGTCCTCACATTTTGGAAACTCCTCTGGCTACTTAAAATTCTCCCTTTATCGCTGATTATTAGTAGAGGTTCGTCTCGGTAAACATCCGCTCCAATCAATCGCCGCCGCCACTTCATTTTGTATTATTTTAATCAGCCCCAGCTGCTGCACCCGAAAGGTATCACCACGAACATATAAAAATGGCTGACCAGATATCGTCTTCTTCCGCGAAACAAGAGCTATTGGAAGGGATCACCCAACCACATGCCAACGATGTACTATCCGGTCGTGGTAATTTTGTGAATCATCATTCTGGGAATGAGAACTTTCGAGCACTGTGAGTTTAATTATATGTTATTGTTGTTATTTTATGTGCGCAATCTTGTGTACAAGGGGGAGATGTGGGGGATCAAGGGAAATCGTCGTAAGGCAGCATAGGGCTGGTGTATGTACTGGTTTAGAGTCTAACCAACCTCTCTTGGCTCGCCTATGCAGCTGGTTTGTATCGCTTCGCCCTAATTTCATCAGCCAAACACCTGACCTTTTCTGTTCCTTCTTCTACTATTAACTTTTTTCGCAGGGTAAAGCACCACAAGAAGGCGTACGTTGCTTGTCGTAAGTACCATGCATGCACTGTGGCACCACCAACTCTGTCAAATCCATCTCTTCTTCACACCTGACCTATGCTAACATATTATGTTCTCTATTCCAACGCACTGCACAGCCAAGAATCAAAAAGCAATCTACAGCAAGCTAATCTACGATGAAATTCGATCCATGAATCCACCAGGAAGGTTCCTCAAACAGGATGCCAAGACCAAGTTGTGGAGCGACGTTGGTGAAAAGAAAGCACTTGATAAGACACGCCAAGCATTGAGAGAGGGTGCCCCCGATCTTATGAAAGAGCTTGACGGTACTGATACGAACTCTGCTGAGTACAAGTTTGAAAATCAAGATGCTCTTGGTCCTCTGAGGGCTGCTCGGCAGAATAATCCGTTGACACTTTCACTGGGATCCTTCAGTCTAAACTCATTGGATCCTCAAAGGGGTACCGAGCCCGTATCTACTCCACCATTGCCGGGGATTCCAGGTCAAATCCAAATGAATAATCCTGGGCTCACCCAAGAGGGAGCAAATGCTCTTCTTGCTGCTGCAACTCATATGCAGCTTCAACAACAGCAGCAACAACAACAACAGCAACTGCAATTTTTGCAGCAGCAAGCTGGTAATATCAATCCTGCTCAACTTCAACTATTGCAAAATCACTTGCAAATGAATCAACAGCAACAACAACAGCAGCAGCAGCAGCCTAACCCCGTGTTTTCTGGTGGTAACAACATGTTTTTGGGTAATAATGGTGGATACGATGCAGCGTTGGCAGCTGCACAAGCGAGTAGTAACATGGGAAGTGAGCAAGTCGCAGCTCTTCTGAATGCCATTCACAACCACGCTGCCAACAACTCTGCAGATGTGCTTCAACAGCAACTTACTCAGCAATTGCTTACCCAAAACTTACTGAACCAAATGAACAATTCAAGCAATACACTTCAAGCAGGAAATACCAACCAAAATATTCAGCATGGGTTTCATCTCCCACAGAATGCTGCACAACACGAAGATTCCACCGTATCGGCCAATGCTATGGGGACGAGCAGCAGGGCAAGAGCGCAGCGCATCGGGTTGAAAAATAGTTTCACGCAACAACGGCGTCCAAATAGAAACCTAAAAAGCAATGAGCAAGCTCTTATGGGTAATTCACTCATGAGTGTTGAAAGTATTAACATGGATCAACTTCGCATGAGTGGTGTATCCCTTGGAGAGTTTACTGGAAGTGAAATGTGCAAGTTGTTTGAGTCTGATAGGGAATTGGGTAAGGCAAAAGATAAGACAGATGATGTCAGTGAAGTTAGCGATGCCATGTCTGAGGATGCTATGTCTGAGGACGAAAAGGAGACAAGCAAGAAGTAAATGGCGGACATTTCAGAGTGTTTTCTTGCTCTCAAGTCATATTTATATGTTGTTGTTTGAATTAATGAATATAAAAGTAGACAAGCTGTATGCAATGACAACAATCATTGTAACGTCTCCTCAGTCTCATCTTGTTCCCGAGCTGACCGGGTCTCTTGAACAAACAACCTTGCTCAACACCATGAGACGGAGAGATACTGAGAAGAGAGGTTTCTACCTCATTTTAGGATTCATCCAAATACATTCCAATTATTCTCAAGGGATACGATACGGTCCGTTCGCCTTCAGGACCGGTGATCGGCTCATGTAGCAAGGACAGCAAATCAAATGAGAAAAGATAAGACAGAGATACTCAAGAAAGATGAAAATTCAGTCCGGGTAGGAATTAGTATGTTAAGCGATGTCACTCTGACAAAATTGGCAGGGTTACTTCTTACCATACCAAATCCTGTGTAAGTAGGATAACCGGTCCCCCTTCTCTTTCGTTCTCTATTTCTCACTCCGCCGCTCACTAAATTGTCAGGGATGCCATCCGATCGACCCAATTTTTCGTGCTATGCAAAAATTACAATTCCACGATACACCTCAGCTGAGGAACGACATTACTACCTCTATCATCAACTTGGCACGAAGTAACAATAGACTTGTGAATCTGTTTTGACTAGCAATACAAATGGAGAGAAGCAGAAGCGGTAGAAGCCGAAGCGGTGGAGGCGGAAGCCACGGTGAAAGCAGAAACAGAAGCAGAAGCCAACCACCTAAACCTAAAATGCTACAAGCTGCAAACGTGGCTGAACGAGATGCAAAAAGAGCAGCCGCTGCCAAGCGCAACAGGGCTAATGGGGGCAGCAGGAGACGAAAGCAACCAGCTGCGCCGCCATCATTACAGAGCTTTCTTGAAAAAGCGATTGACGATGCCGCCAACACAGCGTTGGGCATGTTTGACGATGATGACGACTCACAGTTTTCAGATGAGATTAGTTTCGCAACAGGAAGTAGTCATGGTACAAGTAGCGGTGAAAAGTACAGTGCCGCTGACGACAGCGTGGAAGTAGCGGCTGTGACAACGGAAAAGGAGAGGAAGAAACTGCAACAGCACCAACCTGACATCGCGACATTCAGGCTGAAGAGGAATGGTCGTCCTTATGCCGTGAAAAAGCTCGTTAAGCAACTTGCCAAAGAGGAACAGAAGCTTCTAAGGGCCCAACGTGCCTTGGTAGAGGCTGAGGAAAGTATGTGGAAGACGAAATGGAAGCTTTATAATCTTGCTGATGAGTATGGTCTCCTGTGTGGCAATTGCAATGGAAATGAGGTGGAGGAGGAAGAGAGGGACGACCATGAAAGGACCAGCGCCGTCGTCTACGACGATGATAGCTATGCATACTCAGATGATTAACAGGAAGAATTGGCTATGCAAGAGATTCTTCCGCCCCCCCTCCATGAACAGGGACGGGCCTGCGTGTTTTTTATGTTGGCGTTTGATGTAGCTGAAGATGAACGTCATTTGATATGGTGTAAATAGATGAACATCTTTAAACCTAGTTCTTCAGCTTATTTGTTACATTCATTGGATGAGGCGGACGGGTATGAACATCTTTTTTGGATCTGCAAAGCACATCACAACATCAAAGAGGTTGGTGTCTCTAGTATCTTCAACAGCTCAAGAGATGTACACTTATATTTCGCTTTAGATTGGTATGCATCTCTCTTGGCTCTCGAAGACAAGATCTACTCCAACATGGCACAATAGTAAACACTATCTGCATCAGCTAAGCCCAATACGCCGTCTTCATATTGAGCTTTTCCCAATCATACCGTTGCTGCTGCTGCTGCTCCAATATCTTTCGTTCCATCTCCAGCTCCGCATGAAGCCTAAACTTCTGTGTCATCTCAATTACCTTTTCTGCGCCATCAACAAGTGTCGTAAATTTATCCAGCCACGCACTCATTGTGTTGTCTCTCACAGTATCACCTATATTGTTGCGCTTATCGAAATAAGATCTGCCTCTAGGATCAAATCCTGGGCTACGGAATGCCTCCCACGAACCAACATAGTGATGTACTCGAAATGGCATGACTTTGTTGTCCGGAAAGACATTGTACCCAGTGCAGAGACGTTTAACTCTGTGCGGATTGTCGATGGGGCTACGATCATACCGTGACGCATCTAAAATTGATTTCCCTGCTTGTGGAGACTTCAAGGGATTACGTTGACGATAACGTAATGTATGAAAGAGCGCGGCATTAAAATCAGGATGACCAAGTAACTGCTGTGGAAGGTCTTTGCCGTCGTCGTCTTGTGTGTCTGTGGATACGAAGAGGTACCGAGCAAATGTAACACAAGGCAATTTCGGGTCTATATCCCATTGACTTACAACATCTGCCATCGTAACAGGTGAAGATTGATCAAGAAGCTGACTCCTCGTGTTATTTTCAGTTGATTTTTGCTCTGAATCATCATAATAATTGAACGCAAGATATTCATCTGCATCAATCATCATGGTCCACGTTCTATTCTCGTCATGGAGTTTTTGCAAACACGCCTCGTAGAATACGTTCTGCCTGTGTCTTTTCCGCCGGCGTAAGTCATCATAGGATGTTGTGTTGGTAATTGTAAACTTTTTCTTTGCCCAAGGTTCTCTACCATTCTTCCAGAACGAATCGTTTTTCCATGTCGTGATGTTCATCCCTAGCTTTTGATATGCATCCAATATTGGTGAAGGGTCGGTGTGTGACAATGAATCTACTCCCACGATAAGACGGTCCAGCGGCAGCACTGTGTAGTGATATGCTAGCCATTCGGGAAGGATTATATTGTCGTCTTTGAGTATTAGACATGCAGAGAATGAAAATGGTGCGGTAGGCTTGGCATTTTCATTTGCTTTGAGTATCACCGGGGCATCATTTGGTGATACTCCTTCTTTCTTGTTGGTAATATCAGCGAGGAGGGAGAATTGGATGGCTGCTAGAATAACCACCGACAAACAAGATATGTAGACGGTTATTCCTCCTTTGGGTCGGCTCATTCTTTTAGATGTTCCGCCGAGAAGATGGGGCGCTTGAATAATTACACTAATGTCTCTCTCTGTCTCTCGCAGTCTCTTCCTCTCAAACTATAAGAGACGACGATGAACGTAATCATATCATACACTGATCATACACCATAATAATAATATTATCCAAGCTTCGGAGAAGTGAGGGCTGAAGTGTTTTTTTTAGTTGAGGGAAGAGGTGGCCGCGCTGGAAATTTGCATCTTGTTGTTGTTGTTGTTTTTCAGACTAGTACATTGCATGTAAGGGTACTGTAAGGGTACACCGGACGCTAAGTTAGGTACATCATCAAACATATCCAAGCTAGGGTATTGTAGGTACTCATAACCGTTGAGAGGGCATGCGTTGAGTACCTAAAGCCCCCAAGACGCTTCTACCTAAAGCCTCCAAGACATGACGATTGGCGATTTTCCTCATGAACCATCTGCTCTGTGTCTGTCAGGTCTGCACATAATATTTGGCGCAAATTCTTCAAAATGTCATCACTCACTACTTTAGCGCAACGCCGCTCAACATCATCTAACAAGCGCGAGCTCGTCAGCAGCTGAAGGAATACTATCACCCGGCAACTCCTCTGTCAAGCGGTCTAAGTGGAAAGATGTTGATCTCCTCACAAGAAAGAATAAACCATCATCTCTCCTCCCATCAAGCTCTACGGACAAGCGCACCGCCGCTCTACTGTCAGCAGCTGAAGGAATACTATCACCCGGAAACTCCTCTGTCAAGCGGTCTAAGTGGAAAGATGTTGATCTCCTCACAAGAAAGAATAAACCATCATCTCTCCTCCCATCAAGCTCTACGGATTATATTGATGATAATCAAGATCTCCTGTTGGCTGGGTGCCTCTCAGATTTGAATGACATGGGTGATGCAGTTGTAGGTGATGCCGGCGGCATCAATCCTACCAACGGCATTAATTCATCATGCACAATTGATGCATCCAACATCACTGATATCTTGATGGATGAGTCAGTTGTATGTGACGCCGGTGGCATTAATCCATTGGATGTTTCCATATCCCAATTTTTGGAGGATGTATTTCAAGATGAAGATGGTGCTTCTCTCCTAGATCCTTCTTACTATGCAGATAATAGCATCAACCAAGTCGAAGACGATGGTTCTTCTCTCTTAGATGCAGGTCCTCCTTCACTAGCAAGTCCTTCTTTCCATGATTCAGACAGTCCTTCTGAGTATGCAGATATCATCAACCAAGTTGTAAAAGAAAAGTCAACAAACACTGCATCTCTTCGTGATTTGAAGGCGAAAGAGGTTGGGGTGATACTTTTTTTGGCTCATTTTGCATCAGTGAAAAACAACTTACCAGGGTGTACATCAGATGTATGCAATTTGTGTTGTGAGGCTCCTGGTGAAATATACTGCAGAGAGTGTAAGTTCAAATCAGCTGCTTATGTGCCTTCAAATAATAACGCTGAAGGTATCAATGATGATGATGCTGGTCTTGCTAAAGGCATCGCAAATCGTAGCGTTATTAAATCAGATGAATATGCCGCCTTAATGTCAAAGCCTTGTCATTCACCAGCATCAAGACGGAATGGCAACACATATGAAAGATTCTTTGCTGTGGACAATCTTGGTGACTTTAACAGCAACTTTCAGAATATTGTTGGTTCCAAAGGCCGTGATCATCAGATTTCTTCCATCCCGCTCATTGTGTATGTTATGATGTTGGCTCTTGGTTTTGAAAAGAATGAAGTGGAGTTGAGAGAAGTGATTTGTGGTATGATATTGGAGGAGACAGTTCCCAAGTACAACAATTTTATCTTCAATAGACTTCAACGATTGGGGCCCATGAGTAGGAACAAGAACGAATTGAAGAGAGTATCAGTAGTGATTTGGGCGTCTTTGTTTGCGTTGGACTTACTCGCGTATACTGAGTCAAGCAATGAAGTTGATAAGCTGGCAAATGTCTGTTTTTTTGATGAAAAGCTGGTTGAAATGAATAATGCAGATGTTGTGCACCTCTTTGCATCGATGGGGTATTCAATCGATCTGTGCTCTCGTGTATTTGAACATGATATGATGCAACACAGTGTAATGGTATCATGCAGTCGCTTTTTGAAAAAGTTGAGCAATTATTCGGGGCCGACCAAGGTACGCACAGCAATCAAGTGGTCACTTGTTCTGTCTGTTTTGAATGGTGGCATTTCTGTTGGTTTCTCTCCTGAATTAGATGGAGATGCTCAATACCTATCACCGTGGCTGGAGGATTTCTCTGAGGTGGCTTGTTCTGGTTCAAAAGAAAGACTGCGACATTATCTTGATTTGATGATAGGCAGCCTTGTACAGCCTGAACAAGCAGTGGAGGTTGTTTATTGTGAGGAGAAGAAGACAATCCTGATGATGCCATTGTTTATCTTGGCTTATCTTGGTCATTTGAAGCGTACTGCTTTAAAGTGTGATACAGCATTCGAATGTCGCTTGCTTGGAGCTACAAATGACCTCAATGTTGTAAATGCATCTGGCGAAGCAATCAAGCAACCATCCTTTGCCAACTTTCGACTCAAACCATCGGCGGAGTACGCAACTGATTTAGTGAAAATGCTTGTGTCTACCTTCAGCCAGCGTCCATTGTCAAGCATTCTTGGTTCGGGGATATCTGGCGAAACAGGGACCTTCTCTTTTAACTTCACACCGCTCGAGGAAGACACACTATATCTTGGAAGTCTTGTAGCAAAAATTACTAAGTCTCCCCAGCAATATATGGATGATCCGCGGTTCAGCTACGTTGTGAGGAAGTTTTATCATCTTTTTGCAGAAGTTATTTCTGTGTCTAATAAAGAAGGTATAGTGACAGCAAAGAATGCAGCGTGCTTAACTGCCGGGGTATTATTATCGGAAGATGAGTTTCCTGTCTTGCGCAACAGCAAAAGTTTTTGATTTGTCCATTGAGGTTTATATTATACAGTTAATTTATGTTGTATGTGTTTTTACTAAATGACGCTAATTAGTACTTAGTTATTGACTCAAAGTTTTAGCCTCAACAGTTATGGCGTTTGGCGCAATGCATTCGGTCTAATGATTGCTAATGTAAACTGGACACATGAAGAAAGCAGGTATGGCTTTGTGTTTTCTGGACAGTTATGCCTTAAGATACTGTAGACAATTTGGCTTGACATAAGCTAGACAGTTTAGATGTGCAAATGAAAGCTCCAACTAGCTCATAACTTAAAGGAGCAAAAGTTGCCACGTCAAAACAGTCGTCTGTTGCAATAGTTGAAGAACATGGTATCTTTTCCTTATCATGGTGGTGTTTATGAAGGACATATCAAATTGGTCAAAAATAAACTGAATGGTAAGAAGAAAGCAAGAGCTCGGAAATATAAAATGATCCCCCATGGGAGAGGTATTTACAAGTTTAATGGTATGGTATTCAATGGACTTTTCCGTGATGGTTTTGAGGACGTAGGGAGGTTGACTTGGCCGGATGGAACCTCCTATGTTGGCAAATTCAATGCAGGCTATCCGGAGCCAAAAGTACTACAAAGTCTCCATGAAAATTGCCTTCTAAAGAAACGAATTAAGGAGTTGCAATCAAAGTTGATTTTTAAGCAAGCGGAACTTGACGATTCCAAAGAAGACCTTGATATTGAGAAAGAAACAACTATGGCGGTCGCACTTACTCTTGATCGGTGCCAAACAAAACTGGCAAGAGTCTTTGAATTGGCCTTGCGAAATTGTATTACTGCGGCTGAGATTCATCATATTTGTTCCGATTAGAGTTTACTCCTCTATAAATGTATAAGTATCTACCTGTCCAATAATGATATGACAGAAATTTTACGTACGTCTGGTTGTCATATCTACCTGTCCAGTGTTCCACAATTGAATCATCTCGGTATTGACGGTGGGCTCGGCTCATGGTGGGTGGTGGTGGTGGGTGGTGGGCTGGTGGGTGGTGGTTGTGGGTGTTTTTTTCAGTTGCGGAGGGGGCCCTTTTGCTTGGGGGCTACAGTAGGTACCTTGGAGCTTTGAGATGCTGTCAGGGACAAGAGTATCAGGGATAATGAGGGTTAATTCTTTGGGGAGAGAGATGAAAAAAAAACAGCCCACGCACCACCCACCATACCTAATTGCCCGGCCACAAATCTCCCGCCACTAATAAGATACCCATCCATCACTCACTCACAAAGCAGGTATGTAGGTAAGTAGGTACTTACCCTTAGGTAAAAGGCACTAGTACAATATGTAAAATTACCCAAACTTCCCTTGCCTCTCAGGTCATGAGAAGTTCTTTGCTCAGTTTGGCGATGGCACGGGGGAGCTACAGCAAACACAATCAGCACAAGTTCTGCATAATAATTCAATGGGGGATAGCACAACAACTTCATTCACTTTAGCTTCACCAACACTATCACCCATTTTTCAGAGTGTTAAGCACAATGACTACAAAGTCTACTGCTGTAAGAGAGGACACAACGCCACAAATTTGCACATATGTTTTCAAAATTCAAGACGACGATGAACATGAAGACAATGCAGATGTAATTAAAAATAGCATCCAATCGCTTCTTGGGTCTGAGCATGAAGTTATCTCACTAAGTAAAATGAGATTCAGCGCACCCTCCACTGATGACTCTTCAATTTTTCAACATGTGATAAAAGTGAAAACTAATTCACCAACACATGTCGCGACAAAGTTTATGGGCAATAATTGGGTGAGAGAGGATCACATTCTTTTCAAAGCTGGCAGGCCGTCAATCCCTACCAACATCTCAGAGAATACAAAAATTACTTAATGTATAATGGCGACGATGGTGCGAATTAAGTAGGGTACTTTCGCATAATGTACCGTTATGGCCTAGCATACTCTAGACAGTGGCTTAACATACGCTAGACAGAGTTTGGCTTGACACACGTTAGAAGTTTAGATGTGCAAATGAAAGCTCCAATATGCTCATAAATTATAAAAAGCAAAAGTTGCCACAACAAAACAGTCGTCTTCAGTACAACTTTTGATTTCGTCTTCTCCCTTCTCAACAACACATACGTTGTACATCACCAACAGATCATGCGCAAGACAGCTAAGAAGAACAGAGACAACCCTACCACTTCCCCCTCTCCAACAAAGAAATGGAAGTGGACACCCGGATCAGGATGTGTTATTAATTCCTCCAGTGGATCCAGAACTAGGGATATGAATTTGGACCTTGTCGAAACATGTGTCGGTGGTGTTTTCATTGGGTTTTGCACCAAGGCTTGGGCACCTGATGAGTCAGCCTACTTATTTCCCATGGAAAAGGGTCTTAATGACACGGAGGATGGCGGAAACCTTGCCAAGGAATGGAAGTATGTACACTCATTCTTGCCTCGCAGAGATACTAACGTCGATGACGGTATTACTGCTATGAAAACAAAAAAGGGATCCAAATGGGACTGGAAAGTTGTTCTCCTCCTTATTGACGAAGGAGATACTTCTATTGAGAAAGCAGGTCGCCACATTGCCCACTGCTTCAGCAAGTTTACAAGGAACAAGGATGTGATGGATAATCCGGAGAAATATACATTTAACAAGTGTTTTAGGGATCCTCAAGCATTGAACCATTACCTCCTTGACTTGGACGTTGCAAAAGTTCTAAAATCTCTTGTCTGCCATCAAGGTAGTGAGTATACATCAAAGGAGGATGTGATTCAAGACGAGGAAGTAATGGATGCTTTTTTTGGGACTTCTGAGGTTGGTAGGGCATACCTTGAAGATATGGAGGATGAGGACTGGGACTTTCTCCTGGATGGAGCAGACAACTAATTAGGTTTGAAGAGTTGGATTTAACGGTTGGAAGGCTGAAAAAGCTAACCTCTCATAATGTATTTATTTGGTATTTGTGAAGTGAATATATCTTTTCATCTCAAGAGATGGATTCAATGGTTTGTCCCTCCCGAAACTGTAATAACAGTTTGCGCATCTGTACATGCTTCTGTCAGCAGTGTGGTTACAGCTCACAGTCACATGCAGCATATCTCTTAATGCACATGAAACAGAAGGAACAGCAACCAACAAAGACTGAGTGCTTCGAACATAGCTCCGGTTGTTGCATGATAACAAGTCTACCTGACACACTATTGATGGCTGTCAC